>VDFB02336246.1:0-50457 GCA_007258455.2 Sequoia sempervirens
TTAAAACCATAATTATATATATAATAAAATATATAATTAATATCATTCAACTATGGAAATCGAATTATTTCCTAATCAATTGAATATTTATCATTCAACTATGGAAATTGAATTATTTCCTAATCAATTGAATATTTTATCATTTCAACTTTGTGAATCGAAATATTTCTGATCACATCATTAAACTTTGGAAATGAAATATTCAAAATTGATATCTTCTTGGAAGATCGAAATAAATCAAAGCGCATATTGGACCTTGGTTATAATGCCGAAATAGCTAAATATTTGAATTTGGAGCAAACACAGCACTTTGGGAAGTCACGTGCCCTAGACATATGCATGCAAGTATGAAACCATTGAAAGGCATTTAAACCTTTGATTGAGTCAAAAGCTGAAGAAAAAATGAATCCAACGCAGTTAAGAAGCCTTGTCGACTCAGCCTATGAAATAGGCTGTGTTCATAATTTATAATTGACTTCTTCACTGAATCATGATAGATCCACCATTTTAGAAGTCTAGCGCCACCTCTGTAAACAGATTTTGTAGGTGTCGATTGGTATAATTTCTCCATGTGTTGTGGAATTAGTCTTTATAATGTTGGCATGAATTGGAGGACGACTCACCCTGTAAATTGTTGAGCATGGCATGGAATTGGCGGAACCTCCAGGATTGAAACTGTCAATGTCAGTGGTATTGATTCACATGCCATAACAGTAGGAAATTGTTGGAGGCTGGGATCTATAAATAGTTGCCCCAACCTTCCTAATTGTCATTCATTCGTACTTACTCATTTCATTCATTCACTCATAGCTTTTTCATTATTCCTCATCAGCCTTTGTGATTTGTCATATGCATATTATCTTGTGTTCTTATATTTTCAGTGTGCAATTACTGATTGAACAATATAAGCAGCCAATAATCATAATTCTGAGTGACATTTTATATAGCCATTCTTCATAATTCTGAGTGACCATAGTTTTCAGATAGTGTTCACATTTTTGTGAGTTACTTTTATCCTGAAGAGAAACATATTCTACCCAAGGAATATGTCATTTCTGCTAGTGATTTCTAAGAGTGGGAAAGAGGGAATTTTGTGAGGAAGAGTGGTTTAATTCTGAGAGGAAAGTGCTTTCAACCAGAGAGGGAGTGTAAATTGAGTTGAGAAGTTGAATTGAGCTAAAGGGAAGGCTGCATTGTCGTCATTGTTGGAATAAGTGATAACAGGCATGGGGTTTCTTCTTGTTGTCATTTTAAAGGGTTTACTATATTTTCTATGCTACATGAAATGTTATTTCTGCTTGTGCAATAGAAGTATTTAGGATTGTTTTGAAAATGGGGATTGAAGCTTTTAGGCTGCCTTTTCAATGTGTTTTCAAGTACTCCATGATAGGAGAGATTGTTTGACATAAATACTTGATTGAATTAGATATGTCAAAAAGGTAGCTGGACACAAGTATTTCACTATACTAAATATGTCAGAGATTCCTTGACATAGGTATTTAATTATGTTCATATGGTGCAACATAGGTATTTAATTATACTAGACATGTTTGAACATGGGATGTAATGTGTTTGTATTTACTCCATAGTAGGAGATGGATGTTTGTCATCAGTGTTATATACTAGGTTTGATTGAACATGTACAGCACATATGGTACACTTAGCTAAATTATTTATTTAACTAGGAAAGCTTGTGTTTACTCCCAGGAGAGGTCATCCAGTATGGGAGAGGGATTGATATACTTACACGTAAGTCGAGTTATCCAAGTATGTAGGTTATCTAGGATGATAGACTATCCATAGAAGGAATACCTAGCTTGTGTACTTACCAATAAAGTAGTTAATTCCAAGTAGATTAATACGGTTGTAGGTTATCTGGGATGATGGACTATCCATTGAAGGAAATACCTATGCGTAGCTTAAGATAGCCTTAAGTCAAATTGGCCCTAAGTAGTGTATGTGATAGATGACTCTCAGTCATTTACTGAATTAAAACTCTTTGATCAAAGTAGTGTGAATGTCTGAGACTCCACTCTAGGTTGTGTGACTTTTGAGACTACACTGTTAGTTCATTGTGATCCAGTATTACATGCTAGTTCGAGATTGTGGGATTACAAGGTTCTAGTTATGTAGGACACAACACTATGCTCAATTGGTTGTCGTTATCAATTACTCTACCAATCTCTTTGTCAAAGGGAAGGGCCATCTATCTAATGATAGATGTGCGGGGGACTGCATTATAAGTCCTTGGTTGGCGGAAAAGCACCTGAGTGATGCTTCTCCTCCACAGTAGATAACAGAAGAACCAAGATTTGAAAGGGAAGATCCTAGACCATCTTACAGCTATTTGTTCTAAAGCTCATTGGAGCAATGTTAGTAAAGGTATGTATTCTTGTTACGTGTACTTGTGAAGTTATTGTAATGAAGTGGAATCTTTATTGTAATATGATATAGTATCTTGTTCGTATATTTTCAATAAAAGAAAGGAAAAATTTTATTGCAATGACTTGTTAGCATGTTTATTTACTCGTATAATGTAAATTTAAAAAAAAAAAAAAAATTACTACACTGAAGGGTTGGCACGTTACATTTTCCTTTAGGTATGCTTCAAGTAATTGATCTTACAA
Source organism: Sequoia sempervirens (assembly GCA_007258455.2). Taxonomy (NCBI): domain Eukaryota; kingdom Viridiplantae; phylum Streptophyta; class Pinopsida; order Cupressales; family Cupressaceae; genus Sequoia; species Sequoia sempervirens. The sequence continues at coordinate 2,628 of VDFB02336246.1, forward strand.
ATTATTTTATTCCCTCAATGTTTATATTTCATCCTTTTGTGAACTATTTTTCTTTTCCAATTCTTTGTTTTTTTCTTTTTAAACTATTCGAGTTCTTTCAAAATATTATTTTCACATATTAAATTTTCATTTTCTTCGCTCTTTTACGAATATTTCCCATTGGAACAGACAGTTTCCTAATACAATTAAATTTCAACCACAAAAGAATCACTTATGTAATACCTGATGGCGATTGATTTTGTTGGCTTTATGCACCTTCACTCTTCCATGATTTGAAATGATATACCATTGAGTTTGTATCTCTTTAGACTTGGGCTTTAACAAATACTACAAACTTCATCAAATGATGAAAACACTTGTGGAAAAATTGTGATCACCTTTCTTCTTCATTCAAGTGCCAATAATAGATGTAGATAGGCTTTCTTCTAAAGCTACAATCTCTTCACACTTGTCTTTTACCACATGCAATTTTCTTCTCAAATTGGTGGCTTTTTGGCAAATTTCAACCTTTTCAAAACCTGTGATCCTTGGTAACCATTTTCTTTGTCTACTTGTCTCTTGAGACTTAGAACTGCCATTATCTCTCCTTTCAAGGAGGTGGCTCCACACACAAAACAGACTACGATTTATTTCCTTCAAATATTTTGCTTAGCAACTTATAGAAACTATCAACTTCGTACTTGCAATTTATGCCATGATCTACCTTATGAATTGGGTGGCAAATCTTATCTTCAACAATTTATAATACTTTTTAGTTCCATTTGAAGCGCCAATCTTTCCTTATTATCTTATCAGCCCTGCTTTCTTAGCGATTCATGTGATGATTTGATAACTTTCGACAAACAACACAACTTCAGCTTGCATAACTTTACCTTTACCAATTTGTGATGTTTCAAGAGATCTGGCGGCTATCTTCTACAAACATGCAGCAAACATAGGATTTTGTCTACCAGTCTTTCTCGCGGACAGCGATAACTGTGGATCAAAAGCGGATAAATACCATTAGTTTTGAGCTTTATTTCTACTATCTTAGGCTACTTCACTTTTTCTAGCTACCGTCCATTTTACGACTTTGTGGGCAGCATACCAATTAACGTGAGACCTTTTCAATTTGTGTGTATAATGTCCCTTTTCGGCCTTGATCATGATGATGAGTGGATTTGGAGCTATTCTCGGACTCACTTAGGCCTACTTGAGTTGTGTTTAGAGTGTCAGTGGTATTTTCTGGAGGAGTTTTGTCGTTCTCATTTTCAGAGCTCAGTGATTGGCTCAGAGCAGGCATTGGCAGTTCAGGGGTTGACAACTTTTGACGGCACAGAATTATATGGAGTTTTTAGAGAGTTATGATTTTTAAGTTTGGAGTTAATTGTATTATCAATGCCTGCTTTATGTAAGTCAAATTGACTTTTATATGTATATCATAAATGTCTTCATAAAAGTGATTTAAAATTAAATCCTTGTGCATAGAAGTGGAAACTTAAAATTATTTAACTTGAAACTATTGAAAAGTGATTTAAATGCATAAAGATTTTAAAATCAATATTTAGAAGATGATTTTGCAAGTCATACTTGAAAGTCACGTTCATACAGGATATAGGCATTTTGGCAATTGAAACTCTATTCTTGATGATTTCGACTTTTGCAGCAGATATTACATGCCTTCTGTGATGGGAGTTTGAGCATTGTACTTTCCATTGGAGAACAATTCCTCTTCCGATGTGTTGAGCCTTTTGAATTGTAGAGATCAGTCAAATCAATCTGCAGTTGGAAGCTTCATTGAGGAGGTTCTACATGAATTCAATCAGTGCACTTTGTACAGTTTTCTTGTTGTTTGCAATAAGGAAGGGGCGTCCTCTTCATCAGATCTGTGGCTCCAGCAATGTTTCTACATCTTTTCCTCCTTGGCCGTACCATTTGCATTGGATTATGTGCCCTCTTGAAAGTTGGGCCTGTGAACTTGAAGTAGAAACGCCTTCTCTTTGGCTCCTGAATGTGACTTATTCTTGGCGTCTACCTTCCTTAAGGGTTTGTAACCTGTTTTGGAAAGGGAGAAATCGAATCTAGAGCTTGGGCATGCTTCTTTGTCAGTTTTCACCATTCCAACTGGCTAATTGGATTTATTTCTTATTTAATTATTCTGGAGCATTTCGGGTATGTGATTCGTTTGTAATCTCATTGTATAAATTGCAGAATAACATTTATTGCATCTGTTGCTCAGAATATGTTCATGTTGCAATTTTATAAGCTTTAATATGATGCGCACCTTCTCTTCTTTCTACAAACATTCTCTAAAAAACTAAGTAAAACACATTAAGACTTAAGAATTTATTGGGGTTTGAGTTGAGAGCCAGCAGGGCTCTGTTGTGACCATTTCACACATCGCCCCATTGCAAATGGGGACCCCCTGTTTTCGCTTTTTGCCTCGATGTTGCAACTGCTTATCATTTGTCTTTTTACAATGAGGTCATCATTTTGAGGGTTTCAAGTCAGTTTGCCGAGAGTCATCTGAGCCAAGTCAAGAATCCATGCTTGAATCAGCGCGTAAACGTCACCATCGTGCTTAGAAGGCCTGGGAGACGAAGATCGACTGCCGTTTCAATCAAATCCGACACTTCCAAATTTTTAGGGTTTCTCACCCCGGGGCCCCTATTTTTTAGGACCTACTTTTTTGGCACTTTTGGGCAATTCTGGGATCCCTATTTTTTAGGGTCTATTTTTGGAAAGTTGCTATTTTTGGAAAATTTCTATTTTTAGAAAGTTTCTTTTTTTAGAAGGGTCACGAGTTTCAAAATCCACTCAGAAGTTCGAAAAGATCATCGAAACTCTCAGGAAGATGGATTTGAAATTTTTTGAAATTTTGGTAAATTAAAAGAATCACATAAAGTTAGTCTGGAAAGATTTACTCAAAAGCGGTGAAAATCTAGGTAAAATCGAAGAAATCTTTGAAAATGGTTGAAAATTTGAAGAACCAGTCAAGAAATCTGAACATTCATGAAAAAAATCTGAGAAACTCATGAGAAATCTGAGGTAAAGACCGAACATTCATGGAAAATCTGGAAATTCGTAAAGAATTTGAAGCATTCATGGCGATCTGATCATGGTGAAGGTAGGATATGCCTGAACAATCATGTAGGAAACTGAGATATTCGCCTAAGTATGGAGGACCTTCGGCTCACAAGATAATGGTGAACACCTTCAGCCATAAGCAATGCAATGGCAATGAATCTGAGCAAGTCCGCCCCTGTCAAAGCATCAAATGGACAGACACAGGCTGAAGTCCGCCTTGGGAGAAAGCTAAAGTGGCTAAGCATAATCCAAAGTCTGCCTGGTCAAGGATGGAAATGGCTACTAACAGGCTGAAGTCTGCCTTGTCCAATGGCCTAGCATGTGATGAAGTCCGCCCTCCAACGAAGACTTATGGCAACCAAAGTAAGGAAGTCCGCCCTATGGAAAGAGGTATGAATGTCAGAAAGCTGGTGAAGTCCGCCCAGCACTAAGGAAGCATGTCCAAGCATAAGGATGCTCATCCTTGGACCTTTCAAAGTCCGCCATATGCAAAGAGGGAAAGTCTGAAAAATTCTTGAAGTCCGCCAGCCTTGAGGGAGCATATCCTTGGACCTTTCAAAGTCCGCCATGCATGTCCTAAAGATCTCCAAAGTCCGCCAAGTTCAAAGGAAGGATGTCCAAAAAGTTCCAAAGTCCGCCCTTGATATCCTAGGATGCTTTGAAGTCCGCCCTGCAGCAAGGAGGCACATCCTAAGACCATCCAAAGTCCGCCATGCTTGTCCTAAGACCTTCCAAAGTCCGCCAAGGATGTCCAAAGGGGCTTGAAAGTCCGCCATTCACAAAGAAGCATGTCCAAAAGGCTTGGAAAGTCCGCCTAGGCATGTAGAAGAAGGAAAAATCAAAATTTTCACTAAGTATTAATGCCCAGCAAAGAGAATTTCGAAAATCTGCTAAGTATGGGGGCCTAAAAGGGTGGAAAATTGATCTTTGGCTAAACATCATGACATTTCCAAGAGGTAAAATGTTTAGACAAATGCCAAGAAGCTTTAAAGTCCGCCCTAGAAAAGAGGGACATCCAAAATGCTTGTCTAAGATGCTCATAAAGTCCGACATACACTTGGAAGAGGTTGGCAAGGTATCAAAGAAGTCCGCCATACTTATCCAAGGTGCTAAGGAAGTCCGCCTAAGCACATGAAGGGATAAAATGATGATTTTGCTAAGTGTTGATGCCTAGTCCAAGGAAAAGTTCGAATATTTGCCTAAGTATAGAGGCTAAATGATGAAAAGTTGAGATTTTTGGCTAAGTATCCTGACACTTTCAAGAGGATAAGTGCCAAGTTTGAAAGGACAAATGCTAAAGAGGATTGGGATGTGGCAAGAAATAAAACGAAGTGTGCCTAGCACAAAAGTGGAAGAGAAGCTAAATTTTGCCTAAGTTTGGAGAAAATACTAAGAAATTGACAACTTTTGACGAAGAAAAATGCACAAGGCAAGGAGAAAGGTAAGATTGCCTTTGCCCAGAAGGAAAGGGGAATTTGTCAACCGTCCAAGAAATTCGCCCAACGAAGACATCCGGACGAGGATTTTGCCTATAAAAATTCGACTGAGCAAGAGAAAATTTGACTTTGGCAGAAGAAAATAGGCTCTGGATGGGAAAAAAGTTAGCTATATATGTAAAAGAAAGCGAGGGATCTAGCATACTGATTTTGTTGGCAATGGAATATAAACTGAATTTTGGATTTTGGCTAGGCGAAATTGGATAAAGTGGAAAATACCTCTTAGCCAAGAAAAGCGAAGAGGAAACTCGAAATAGCCATGGGTGAGAAGCCAGGTTAGAATAAATTAAAATATTTTAATATTTTAATAATTATGTCAATGCCTTAAGACAGAATCAAATTATGGAATATTTTGGGAGGAAAATAATTTAATAACATGGAGATAAAATCGAAGAACAGAATTAAATTCTAGCGGACTTTAGGAGAGAGTGAAGTAAAATTGAGAGAAAATCTAATTTATTTTATTTTATTTCTGCAGTGGAGGAGATGGCAACCTTGTGAAGTCTCCTTAAAGAAAAAACAAAGGCATGGAATGGGAGCCAAGTCTGCCTCCAAGCCAAATCAGGTGAGGGGAAAAGGAGGATGGGAGCCAAGCAGGAGTCCAGCCTTGCCTAAACCTGACTATGCTCAAACCCTAAGTGGGCTTGCTTGGAGGTATGTCAGGACATCCATAAGATCATGAAATTACAGTAACATGATGCAAAGTCCAGCCCCTAGACCAGAAAGAAATGGCAGAAGTGTGTTGAGAGAAAGTTAATGAGCATAAAGAAAGATAGAACCACTAGCAAATCCGACTTTGCTCAACTGAGAAATGGCACAAGCATGATAAAGTTCGACTTCTCCCTAGACATGTTTGTCCAAAGTGGCTTGAAGTCTGACTTAGGCCGAGAGAGAAAACATCCAAGCTCATGTGAAGTCTGCCCAAGGAGAGGATGAATAAAATCCTTGTCCAGGGATGGAATTTGTCCTACATTGCACAAGCCAGATTCAGAATTGAAGGCAAATCCACAGGCAAAGTTCATTCGAGCATGGCTAAATGTTGAGTGGTCCAGATGAAGATGTTACAAAATGAGCCTGAATAGCCAAAATTTGGCTAAGTCTGGGAAATACTTCACACAGAAAATTCCAATTTCCTCTATCATGGCGAAAGCACAGGGGCATTCTTCTCCAAATTCAAGATACTTGAGCGGATATCAGGACATCTGCCAGGACTTCATCTACAATCCCAGTGACTTGAAGGTAATCAGACAACTTCTTGAGATTTCATCTCAGAAGGAGTGAAACAAGCTTCAATCGAGAATCGGATGGAAGTAGCGAAAAGTATATAAGCAGTCTCATGCACTTAGACAATTTCGACACAAATTAGAAGGTGTTAAAGGAAATCCAGACGCGTAACCTGGTCGTTCAGCGGAAGTTCAAAGCAGCTGGCACTGGAGTCAGGGAGACACCTCCCATGGGAGACTTCAGACCTCAAGATTCCAGTCTCAAAGAAGTCCAAGATCAAAGCTAGGAAGGGAACAAGCACCATGAATGATCATGTGAGGAAAATATTCTTAGGCAAGCCGCGTGGGAAAAGCAGAAGCAACCAAAGGAAGACATCTAACCCGGCATATAGTCATCTTCAACCAATCAAGCTATTCCCGTGTATGCCAGCATTTCTATTTTATTTGTGTAGTTTATAATGTTAGCAAAAGGACAAGTGTCCTCCGGTAGAAATTTTCTCATTGGTAGAAGTGACAAACCTAATTAGGTTTTATTTTACCTTGTAATCTATGGCCATTTTGTTCGTTTGGAAATCAATCATGGCCATTTAAGATTATGGTTAGAGGAGCCACTCAATTGGGCTTAGCCCCTCATTTTAGTGTAGGAATGATTATGTAAATTGTGCATTGAGACTATTTTGAATGATAAAAGCTCTTGAGCATGATTTGCCTTGAATCACTTCTTATTGTTGAATAGTAAGCGAGGTTACATATTGCCTTCCGCCATAGATTAGAGTTAAAGTTAGATTAGGTAGAATTTGCTTTGAAAAGTTGTTAATTGAATGAGAGATTGATCGTATTGATTCAATGGTGAAGTGTAGCTCATACTTTTTTTGAATGGATGATTTACGTGTCTGATGTATAGAGGGTCTTTAGGCTCTCAATTGTGGCGGGTTTGGAGATTATTATCGCGCCAGAGTTGCTCATTTTCTGGCATTATGTTGTCTGCGGGGTGAGATGAGATAATGGTTTATTTCTCTTCAAAGTCCCTTCATCGCAGGACAGGCCAGACTGGATTCTCAGACTCTTGTCTTTGCCACGTACTGCGGATCTGGTGCAGAGATTCCCTGGTGGATCAACAACCGATTCAAATCCTTTAGCAGAGATTGTTCTCCGTGGTGTTCATTGCCGATGAATCCAGCGGCGTTTGGTGGGCATCCACCGTGAGACAGAGCTAAAGAACCGGAGATCATGCAGTCTTTAAATCTTAGCATACAGCGATTGATTTTTCAAGAGAGGATAGTATGCTGGACATTTTATTACATGTGTTGATGGATGATAAAGCGTACACCCAACGGGCTCATCACGCGGCATCAAAAGGCTTCCAGAATATGTAATGGCGACAATGATCCCTTCAAGGGCTACTATATATTAACTTCACAAAAACACTATGAATCTTCTTCCTTCAAGTGATTTATTTTTACACTTGGTGGCTATTGAACTTTGGCTGATGCAAGCTAAGACTTAAAAAATAATAATTCGATCTCCTTTGTTCGTTGTGACTCTTTCAAGATTGGCTCCTTTCTTCTATGACTTGACTCTAATCTTCAAATTTTCTATGAATCTCCTATAGGTGCAGCTTCTACTAGACCTTCGATCACTACTCTGTCTTCACAGTGAAAAATATTCCTTCAGGACCACAACTTATTATTGGCAGTAAGATTTTATCATCTTTCTACACTATCTATAGGTTGGTGTCTTCTACATTGTCTCCAAATTGGTGGAAGATCTTTGCAGAGTTGGAGATGCAGAAAAATATTAACTTCTACACCCTTTTTTCTTCTCCATTGGTCACTAGAAACTCCTTTACTAAAAATAGGATTTTCCAAGTCCTGCACCCTAAGAATATTCCTCCTATAGTTACCTAAATCCTTCAGCTCCTTTCACCCATGATCTCTCACTCATCTTTCTCTTCAAGCTTCTGCAAACTCTATCAGCTCAAATTCTCAATAGTCAAGTCTTCTACAATTTTTGTGCTCTGATACAAATTGTTGAAATTTGAGATTTTGAATAGATTTTCTCTATCAACAAATAGATGGATCCAAAGATCTTTAAATAGATATCATCCTTGGAGAGGTGTTTCTTGCATGAGACATGACTCTACATGATAATTGTATTAGGTGTGATTAAATATTGTTTATATATTTTATAACACTCTTTTGGTGGAAGATGATCTTAAACATGTGAATGATTCTCTAAGCCCATGGAACAGAAGGTGTGTGTACAGATTCTAGTAAGAAAGGGGGTTCACAATAGAGAAGATGAGCATCTTCTATAGAATATCTTCTTTGGCTATCATGTTTGATATAAAGGTTATCTCTGAGAAGATCTCTTTCTTTTATATATTATATATGATTAAGGTGTTGACTCGTGGTGTCTCTTTTCATTAAAGATATTCTTCAACAAGTGAATGATGCTCTAGGGTCCTAAACAAAATTAATCTGTTAAGATTGTAGCTAACATTTCTTTAAAAAAATTCCATCTACAACAATATTTTTTCATCTTATCATCTAATAAAGTAATTGCCTTGATATCCTTAAAAAACAGATTGTTAATTCCATGGAAGTTAGGGATTGAATACCAATCAAAGCAGGAAGAGCAAGTGTATTGTGAAACCTGTGTAGTTGAGGATTAAGTTTTTCTGAGGTACAAATAAGCTCATATTAGCAAGATCTTTGATCAATATGAAATTCAAGTCAATAACAACAGTCAAAGTTAATGTTATATTTAACACAAAAATTCAGTGTAAGTTTAAATTCTTTTGACTAACTTTATTACATATTGTTTAATCGCTATGTGTGAAGTAGAATAAAATAATTTGTTATAATTTTTTTCTTCAACTGTATGCACTTCCTTTGAGATTAAGTTTCTAGTGCTTACTGTATCTCCTACCTGGATTATTTCTCCAACGATGACAGAAAAAAAGGTTGTTGATTTCTGTGATGTTACAGGATTTAACAGAAACCAAAGAGAATGATTAAAATACTGTATGCTAAGCCTGTAATTGAAGATTAAAAGGAATACCCTGAAAAGACATTAATTATTTATTAGGATTTGATAACTGTTATGAATTAATGTGAATAAATTACTATTAACATTTGAAATTGATTTGGATTAGTTTTAACAGTAACTAATTATGCACATGCTTATTCAACATGTTATGTGTCTGATTCAGTGTTACAAGACTTGCCAAAACTCACTGAGTCTGGGCAAGTTGCGAAGCAAGGGACCCTAAACAAGTCCTAGAGACTCAGCTGCCAAGTACTTGCTGAGACTTCCTGAACTCAGCAGACTCACCAGACTCAGTGAGTCCCGTGCCCCAGACTCGGCCATCACTTTGTGGACTTAAGTTGCAAAAAAAACACATTTTAAACTTTCTTTCTTTTTTTCTTTTTGCCTTTATACTTGCCTCTATTCCTCCAAAAGGCACTTCATTTCATTTTCAAGCCAAGAGAGAAGAGAGCCAAAACACATTTGCATTGAAGGAAAATCAGCAAAGAGATTGAACACCAAACGCTTGTTGAATCGCATTTGTGCAGGTTCGTAGGTGATTTTGCTGCATCTAGAGGAGTCTACAAGGGATTGGAAAGAGATTTCCATTGATTTCAAAGAAGATTGAAGAGGTATGTTTGAGTTTTGAAGGTTTTTTTTGTCTTTTTTTAACCAAAACTTCATTTCTCTTATTCTTTTCTTCTTTGTTTTTTCTATTTTGTTTTAGTGAAACAAAGAACAAGTTACAAATAAATACAAACCCTAGGTGTGTGTGTGTGTGTTTAAGTTTTTTGTTAAACAATTCCTAGGCATTCTTGCAAAAAAAAATAGTTTTATAGTTGCAAACTTGCAAACCCTAGGTTTTTTAGTTTAATTATAAATTATAAACTTTGAATGCTTAATTTTTTAAATTTATGTGTTATTGCAGCATTGTTTATATCTAAATTGTCTCCATCATATTCACAATGTCCCGAAAGAGAAAAGACCCTTGTTGGAAACATGCCATTATTACCCCTAGGCAAAAAAAAGGAGAAGTAACATGTTTTCATTGTAAAACAACTTTTCTTGGGGGTGGCATTAATAGATTGAAATACCATCTTGCATGTATACTGTGCCGAGATGCTAATCCTTGCACAAAAGTCCTTGCTGAAGTAATGCGTGAAGTGCAAATGCAATTGGAAACCTTCGAGCAACAAAAAGAGTTAAAAAAGAAGCAAAGAGAGGAGATGGCAGCCTTGAGTGGAGTTGGTGATTCGAGTTCTTCCATGCCTCCAATTCCTCCACAGTCTTCACCTTCCATTGTTGGTAGTGGTAGTGGCAGTGGCAATGGTAGTGTTAGCATTGGGCCTAGAGTTCGTGGATCTAGGCTGGATTCATATATTTTGCCATGCACTACTCCAGGTTCCCAACCATCTCTTGAGAGCATGGGTTGGAACAAGGATAAACATGATGCAGCCAAAGCTGCAATTGAAGACTTTTGGTTTTATTGTAACATTGCATTTCATGCAGCCACGTAATTCTTCTTTTGTTTTGTTTTAAAATATATAGTTTGATAGTTGATTCTTTATCTCTTGAATTTTATTTTTAGATCTATGTTGAATTCAAATTGAAATTATACATTTTTCAATACTAATTTAATTTAATTTAATTTATTTGTGTTAGGTCTCCATATTGGCAAAATATGATTGATGCAGTTACTGTTTGTGGGGCGGGGTACAAAGTCCCTAATGATGAAGAGATAAAAGGCCCCATTTTGTCCCAAAAAGTGGCTCATGTGAAAGCCAGAATAGAGGAGCAGCAAGAAATTTGGAGGAAGGGTTGCACCATCATGACTGATGTTTGGACTGATAGAAGAAATAGAACATTGTTCAACTTTCTTGTTTCTTCCTCAGGTAAATATTTAACTTCCTAAAATGCATTGCTTCAGTGATTAACAATCAAGATTTTAAATTTATATTTTATTGAATCATTTATTTTATTTCTTTTTCAAGTCGTACCGTGTTCATCAAATCTATTGATGCATTCGGCCACACCAAAAATGCTCAATCTTTTTGTGAGGCTTTGGAGGGTGTCTTGGCTGAGGTAGGGGAGAAGAATGTGGTGCAAATAGTCGCGGATAATGCATCAAATTATGTTTCTGCAGGTAGATTATTGACGGATAGGCACCCATCATTGTTTTGGACACCTTGTGCTACCCATTGCCTTGACCTCATATTGGAGGATCTTGCCAAGCTTGACTGGATCAAAGTATGTGTGGAGCCTGCAAGGAATATTTGTTAGTTCATATATAATCACATGGGTCCTCAACCTTATGAGGCAATACACGAGACAGGAGTCGGCTCACTCTAGGATAACATGCTTTGCTACCAACTTCATCACTCTACAATCCTTACTACAATCAAAGGGAGCTTTGAGGCGGATGTTTGTTAGTGAGAAGTGGACTTCCTCAACATATTCTACGACAAATGCAGGGGAGGATGTGGCAAGTTCAATTTTTGATGAGCAGGGCTTTTGGGTGCCTACCAATGAGATTGTCAAGGTAAATGTAATTAGTAATTAGTTTAGTAATTCTACATTATATTTTTCATTCTTATTTTTATTTTATTTGCTTATTTTTGTTGACTCTTATGTCAATGTTTCATAATAATTGCAGTTCACAAAGCCTTCAATGGTTTTATTATGAGTTGATGGGGAGAAGCCCGCAATGGGCTACATTTACGAGCGCATGGATAGGGCCAAAGAAGCCATTAGATCCATTTATGGGGGAGTTGATGGTAAGTATCACCCCATTTGGGAGATCATCGATAGACAATGGCACCTCCAGCTTCACAAGCCCCTACACGCAGCAACATATTTTCTCAATCTAGCATTCCAATTCCACAAAGAATTCAAGGCAAATGAGGAGGTTTTGAGTGGGCTCTACACAGTCATTGAGCGGGTGTCTAATTCTCGTGTTGGAGCCCAAATTGTCACCAAGATAGAGATTTTCAAACTTGCACAAGGAGATCTCTTTGCAAGAGATATATGCAAAGATACTCGATCAACATTGCAGCCAGGTAAAAATTTATTAAGGGCATAATAGTAGTTTAAAAACTACCACTTTTCAATCTTTTATATTCAATATTCATATTATAATTAAATATTCACAATGAGATTTTTTTTTTTTCTCATACCAGATGCATGGTGGGAGAGATTTGGTGCTACAGTACAAATCTTCAAAGGATTGCGGTTCAAGTGTTGATCCAACCATGCAGTGCTTCGAGTTGTGAGCGCAATTGGAGTGTGTTTGAGCACATACACTCCAAGAAGCACAAGAAGTTGTCAGTGTTGAGGTTGAATGATCTTATTTATGTTCATTACAACTTGTGTCTTCCCCATAGACAGATATTGGGCACTGACTTGTCACCCATCACGTTGGAGGAGGTTGATCTACAGTCAGATTGGATCATTGAGGCCCAAGATCCTATTTTTAGCGATGAGGACCATGATTGGGTCGACCAGGCAGATCGAGAGGTAGAGGCAATAGCCATGGCAAAGGAGGAGGATAGAGCACGAGGAGACACCTTGGATGCCGGTTTGGGTGCCATTGAGTCTGAGACTAAGACATGGGAAAAGATGATGGCTGCAACATCATCCAGGACCTATATTAGACGTCTACGTAGGAGGACTAATGCTTAGTGATGCAGGCTCCTTTGAGCCATAGACTTATAGCTTTTGTTTTACTTTTGTTATATGTTTGGGACTTTTGATGCCATGGATTTCATATTCCATGAGTATTGTATACATTTGACAACATTTATATATCTAACTATTTTGACTCTTACTACTGTTATTGGTATTAAGTAATTACTTATTTCCTTCAGCTAAAATTTGTGTTTATACTTATGTGATCGATATATGTTTGTGTATAGGATCATAGTAGTTTCTATTTCATGATGTTATTGTGTATTTAAGGTTTATTTACTAAAGGGTGCATGAAACAAGCTTTAAATCCTTAAAAATCTTTGAATTTCTTGGGCATTTCTATTTGTCGAGTCTTGGGCGAGTCTGGGCTCCAAGTCTGAGTCCAAGTCAAAAATCAGCTTGTCAAGTCCAAGGCAAGTCCGGGTCTTGTAACACTAGTCTGATTTTATTACAGCAGTTACTTGATGCTATTTTATTGAGTATATTACTATGGTTATTTTGGCAATTAACGTGTTTGACTCTTGTAGACACCTAAAGTCATCCACATCTAACCACACTCGATTTTATCCTCTTCCAATGTTAATTAAATAAGACCAATTATTTAATTAACCTTTTCAACCGTCATTCAATTGTTAAATAAATGCAAATCATTTAATTCATTAAATGATTGTTTAGCCCCCTTTCTTCTATAGTTCACTCTTAAATAAGTTGGGATTTATTTATTTAAGTTCACCTTTCATATTTCTATCATCCAAAAATTAAATAAATACATCTTTATATTTAATTCTCCCAAAAATCCCCCTTAATTAATTAGTTAACTAAAATTAATTAAATAACTATTTAATCCTATTGCATAAATCAAAGCATGATTAATTTGATTAATCATTTGTCATATCCATTCCACTTCCCCTCAAAATCCTCTTATAAAATCTCAACCATTCATTTCCTCCAATAAAATCTACACCCTCCATCTTATATGTGTGAGATCTCTCACTTGTCAAATCCCGCATCCACATATGATTCTCACATGTGTGAGAGAAATCACATGTCGAATCCACAGCTTCTTGTGATTCTCACACATGTCAAGTCACACATCCCCATGGTCCTCACACATGTGAGAACTTTAAATTTGCTTGATTCATTCAAATCAAGACAATTTTCGTCCATCCATATCTCCTTGATCCTTGCCCTGTTTGAGTCCACCAATCACAAGGTACCATTTGGAGGTTTCTCTCCTCTAATCTTTCAAGCATCTTCAACCATTGATCTCTTCAATCAATCTCAACCATTGATCAATCACCCTCTCAAATTATAATTAAACCATCCTCAAGCCATTATCATACTAATGAGAAATACAAAGTCATGTTACTAGTTTGAAGAGCAACCACATACCCTTGATCAGATATCTTGAACACAACCACACACATTCTTGTGTGTGCAACAAGAGGTATTGAGACACTTCTTGTGAGGCTTCTCAACCTTGGGCGCACTACCTCTTATAACTCAATTGGAAGTATATTTAGGTGTAGAATAGGAGTTAATCTCATTGTTTATTTCCTTATTTCACCTTCTACATCTTTATCGTATACATTTTCACATGACTAGTGAGACCCCATATCCCAAATCTAATCCTTTTTTGAGATTTTTGTAGTGTCTAAGCTTGCAAGTTCCAATTTGACGTATTTTCCCTATGTTTGACACTTCTGATAAACAAATTCCCACATGTGCTCAATTGCAACACCTCTGCTTGATACCTAGGCAAGACTCAACCTTGCACCCTTCATCTGAAATATGCCCCTTCAATTTTTTCCCAAGAAATTCACAAACAAACAACACTACGCCAAATGAATTAGCATTAGCTCCAAAATTAAAATCCAATTTTAAAAGATCTCAACGCCAAGAATGCACACTCAATCCCAAGGAAGGAGAGGTGTTGTCATATGGCGGAGAAAACTAAGCAATAACTGAAATGAAATTACAATTGAATGGAGCTAGGCGGTGAAACAGCCATGAAAGTTTTCCACACTTCCACTAATACAGTGGGGGGAAGAAATTACAAAACAAACTAATTCATCCACTGCGGCGGGCATCCACTTGTGAGTGGGAATAAACCACTTTTTAGTGGGTACAAAAGAGAGATTAACAAGTTATTTTTCCACACTGGCAGTAAACCATCCAAGGGTTAAAGTGTTTACATTAAAATTCACAAGTAAAAGCAGCAATAAAGATGACTGGATTAGTACTACTAATTCACATCCTTACAATGAAATAAATCTGCAATTTACAAGTGTTACAATGATATGATCAATGCAAATACATGAAGGATGATTCTTCCAACACTTAATCTTCTCAATTATTGAAGATATAATCCAAAATCAGAAATTGAAGTAAATCTGATATGATAATCAGCAAACTGAAATTCTGAACCAGCAATCTATGAAACATCAAAATGAACAAAACTCTTACCACACTCTGCAAACTCCCACCAAATTGAAAACTCATCAATTCACTGGTTAGGCACCCCCAAAATCAACATTTTCCAAGCTCTAAACTTCGCAAAACACCCAGCATGATTTTCAAAGCATTAAATGCATGGTACGGCCCTAGGAGAGGGTCGACCTTGCTTAAAAATTCAACCACTTCACAATAAATTCTGTCCTTGCACAAATGGAGGCGCCTAAAGCATATAAAATGAAAGAACAAATACCCATATGCAAATAAATTTTACCCATAGAGCTGTATTCAAATTCGCCTTGCAGCCATGACTGAACCAGCAATATCAAAACTCAAGAAATCTCCAAAAAATCTTCATCTGTGAAGCTCAATCTACTAGTCTCAAAAGAAAGCTCACACTTCAAAGCAATGCCAAGACTTATATCTGCAAATATCCTTCCGCACTTTGAAAACCAGCAAACATTGAAACTGATAAAATCATCAATATCCTCAACAATGAGGCTCAATATGTACTTCTGAATGAAGCACACTCCCAATTTACCATCTAGGGAACCATAGTTTCAGGCCCGAAGAATGGTGTAGAAAAGCTAAGCTTCCCCTTAGCCGGATTCTGAAATCAATTCAACAACATTTCGATATCATAAACCAAAGATAAGAAATGAATGAGCAATGGCCTGCATTTATAGAATTGAAGGTGATTGTTGGCTCTTCAACTTCCATCTTTTTTTCCCTCCAAAAGGGACGCCCATTTCACTTTTGAAATATTTTAACTTTTAAAACATTATATTCACCTTTCTAGGCATCCAAGACTTGAGGAGAAATATTTACTTTAGAAATATTTAAATAACCTCTCAATGAGGCATCCACCCTCAAAGGCCACCTTTTAAAACAACTTTAAGTCATTAATACTAGGCCAAGGGGGCCAATAAGAAATTATAACATTAATGACTTAGAATAAATCATTTTACACAAAATGAGCCTCAAAATGCTGAAAGCCAAATATGCTCCACATTGCACTGCCTAAAATGGAAACTAAGTTGGTTGTTGATGCTACTGCCCAAAATGGAACTGCCAAAAATAGAATTTACTAAAAATAGTAAATTCTAAAAAGTTATCAATACACTTTGCATGTTATATCATTGTGAAGCTCTCTGAAAACCCAGAAAAACCCCACCAGACATGCATCTAAAACTCTAACATACAAGCCATCAGAAATGCATCAGAACCCCTATAAAATAGGAAATCCTAATATTACCTCTGACGAGCCTACGGGCTTCCGGAAATAGACTATCAATCATTGAAGGGCATATAGCTAAAATGGGGACATTACATCATCTCATTTTGCATGTTCAATTGGTATCTTCTAACATTGTTCTCTACGTGCAGGGATTTCTAATCTTTGGATTCATTTATTTTATTTTCTAATCATATTGGTGTAGATTAACTCGTTAATTTTATGAATTTCCCATATCTTTTGCCCACAAGTCAATTCAACACATTTGCTACCTAAATCATTGCCTCTATTTTCCTACACTACATCTACATCCTCCAAGTTTGATGTTTCCACCTCTAATCAATGCACCCACTTGCTTGCAATGCCTACATTTTCCAATTCAACGTCTTCACTCCCAAAGATAAATCACTTATTTCTCCTATTTTAATCTTTCATTTCTTGATTTTTTCTAGTCCTTTTTAGTCTACCAACACACTAACTTGCTTCTAACTTTTACCACCCGTTGTTTTGCATTTTTTATCATTTTTTGGGAGATTTCACTAACTTTTGTCGGGTTGTTGCATGGTTCTTTGGTTTGACACCTACACTTTCTACTTTTCTAACTCCACCCAAGATCAATGTCTACATTTTGCATTTCACTACATCCACAAGACTGGTAAACATTGACCCTCCTTTCACTACATCTGTTTTCCCATGTTGTCACAACCCCCCCTAGAACTTAATAAGTTATGGTATTGAAATCATGGTCGTTATTATCGTTAATGAAAATTATCTTTCTTATGAATGTGAATTAAGGAATTAAATAATTATTTTATTTTATTTTTATCTTTTGGCGATTGAATGAAAAGGTGAATGATTATTTAATTACGTAAATACGACTATAGATGATGATGATAATGATGATATTATATTTAAATGTGAATTAATATGTTAGGAATAGTCTAACTCTAGCTTTTGGTGTCAAGTGGTTGCAAGACCAACAACACAAGAAAGGAAAAGGGACTATCATCAGGGAGAGGATGCGGTTGACAAGGATCTAACCCTCAGAATAATGTCCCCTTCTCGAAAGCATGATCTTTCCAGTGACCGCTGGCCTATTCGACCCGCTGATTATCTTTTGTCTACAGGAATGTTATGCTGCCGGATTGCTGTGGGATTGCTTCGAGGAATGTAAGCCTCCTAGCTTGGCATTGCTTCTTGCTTGAGATATAGCGACTAGTGATGAGGTAGATGTAGTCGAGTGATTTAATGTGAGATTTCTGCATTTTAGTCTTGTGTGGCTTTGTAATTCAGTTTAATGCATATTAGAGGGATTCTAGAATTGCATTTTCCTTACAGCAGATTGTAGTTTTCATTCATAAATCAAAAATACCAAAAATTATCGTTTTGGGTACTGCATATTTCATTTTGTCTAGGAAGGGCGCCCCTCTGTGTTAAGTTGTAGATTTTTTAAGAAAGCATTGGATTTTTAAAGTAAAATCGCCCCTCTTGCTAGGCCGTACCATCTGTACTTTCTTGGGAATTGTGTCATAAATTATTAATGGTTCTTTGTGGGGGTTTTGCAGTACAAGTTTGGTCGCCATCCTTCTAAGGGTGCTTTGCATTTGATTTCACGTCAATAGGGTTAGAAATGAGTGAGATATGATCATTTTTGTGTGGTGCTAGGTTGCTGGTTTACCTTTTTAAAGTGCAGATCTGTCTTAAACTGAATATTCAGTTTGGTATTTGAGTGAAGTAAAGGGTCTTGGCATTCTTGTTAAGCAAGGAGAATCCTCTTAATTGATGTACGCTGTATTGTTCTAATTCTATGCTCTTGGCAGGCGATTTCTCTTCATATTGTAAGCTGAACAGTAGTACTATCAGTAGTTCTCTAATCTTGCTTATCATGTTTTGTAACGATTACTTTACATTCTGAAGTGCTTTGTAATTCTTTATATCTCCGCCCTATGGTAGCTCCATTCCCACTCCGGGTTTGAAAGCACATTCTGGGTGTTGAGTTTACTTTCAGCATTCTCGCTTATTTTCCTCTTAATTGCATTGTGGTTTCCTAGTATCTCCACTATATGGTAGCTCCATTCCATCTCGATTAAGCACATTCTTGGACGAGTTATTTCCAGCTTATTAGTTGGTAGGGATCCTTCACCATATGCTCGCCCTTCCCACAAGATTCTTGGTTAAAGTTACCTTCGGGTTGCATTTTATTACAGACCGATAACTCTGCCATATGACAGCCTCTCTTGTTGAGATTGAGTGCCGCTCTGGCAAACGGTAGAAGTTATTTTGTAATTCATCGTTTGAATTATCTAACCCTAATGTGCCTCTCGCATTGTTGTGTACTTGGTAAAAATTGAAAAAAATTGGCTCAAAATATTTCGCTATACCGTGAGCCACGATCCTACCATCCCTGCGGAAATGCAAACCGCTTATGAGTGATGTAGAAAAAAGAGATACATAAGGGAAGACAAGAAGGTCGCGAAATCATTCTAATCCTTTATCGCCCCGGGTCGGATGCCTTCAGAGGTCTTGAGGGCTCATTGGGAGTCATCTCAGGAAACAGATATGGCAGAAGGTGAGAATTCAGTCGGGGGTAACGAGAGGTTTACCAGCAACAGAGATGATAGTGGAAAGGGAAGAGAGAGATCGATAAGTCTGGGGAAGAGATTTGAAAGGAAGATGGATGCCTTAATGGATATGGTATCTCTCATGATGGGGAAAGTGGGCCAGAACACAACTCCACAAAACAACTCAGGACATAGAGGAGAGCACAGTGCCTCCAACCAGCATGATGGGCATGCTGCCCAGCCTGCTTCAAACAACACATACATTTCCTCCAGGCCTTTCCAACCCACCTTCTTGGCACCGGTAAACACTCAAATAGATTCTGAAGAGAATGCTTCATTCGTGGAACAGTTGAGACTTGGCCGTGCGGAGTATGATTCTCTGCCCGATGAAATCAAGATGGATATGTCCTATAATGATTTTATGGATCATAAAAGAAAGAATAAAGGACAAGGGAGACATTATGAGCAAAGAAGAACAACAGTTCAAGGGGATTTGTATCAAGCTGTCAACAAGGTTATACTTCCACACTATGACGGGAGTGATAACAGTTTAGCTCGAGCTTGGATGTAGAAGTTAGATAACTATCTAGCTCTTAGACCCATGGCAGAAGAGGAGGCGATTAAGTTCGCTAAGCTGCACCTAGATGGGGTGGCACATGAATGGTGGTACCATGGCCTAGTCACTTTGGGTCATCGGTCTATCACCACCTATGATGAGTTCACCACTAGACTCATAGAAAGATTCAAGAAGAAAGATCCAGAAGTGCATTTCAGGGAGTTGGCATAGTTGAAGCAGTATGACATAGTTGATGCCTACATAGCTGAGTTGATGCCTACATAGCTGAGTTTTAGAGACTCTCAGTAATGGTCACTGGAATCACGGAGAGGCGGTTGGTGATCCTTTTCAGTGAAGGATTGATGGAACCACTCAAGGGTTGGATTAAAGCTTTTGATCCACCCTCCCTACAGGAGGCAATGAAGAAAGCAAGAAACATGGAGTGGGCTGCTCCTAAGGCAAAGTTTCAATCCAAGCCATCCTTTCACAAAGGGGACAAAGGAAAAAGACATCATCAAAGACCTCATTTAAGACCTCAGCATAAGGAGTTCAAATAGCATAATCCTCATGTCACAAGATTGGATCTAGAGACACTGAATGAACTCAGAAGAAAGGGGTTATGTTTCCGGTGTAGAGAAAAATGGTCTCAAGATCATGTTTGCCCAAAGGGAGTCAAATTTCATCAAATTGAGTACTATTTAGCTGGTGAAAGTAATTCTGATTTTTCAGACCAGCAATCTGATTTTGATGATAGTGAAGTGGAAAGAGCTCCAGAAGAGTCCGAAGATGAAAAGGAAAGTGGAGGTATTTTGGCTCAACTTTCAAGCTTTCAAAGGAATGAATCCTTCAAAGTTTGAGGGATGATTAAGGGGCAACGAATAGCTGCTTTGATTGACACCGGGGCAACACATAACTTCATTGATGAAGTTGTGGTGGCAAAGAAGGGGCTGCAAACAGAAGAGTTTGAAGGCTTCAAGGTCATGGTTGCTGATGGGTTCCACATCTCATGCACCAAGAAGATCTCAAACATGACTATGCAATTGGAAAATTATGAAGTCAAGGACGACTTCTATGTAGTCAACATTGGAGATACGGATGCCGTTCTAGGCATTGAATGGTTGCGCTCACTTGGAGAGATCTCCTTAAATTTGCAAACTATGGAGCTCAAGTTTCAATCCGATGGGAAGAGGGTAGTACTAAGAGGAATGTCCAATGAGGGTCCTCAGGTTGTGTCATTCAACAGAATGTCAAGGATGATTCATCATGATCAAGCTGAGTGGGCTGCAAAATGTATGATTCTTCCTGCTAGTTCGGTTGAAACTAAGAGAGACTATCCTCCTAATATTCAGTCTTTACTCACAAAGAAGAGCAAGGTATTTGCTGATTTACCTCCTGGACCACCACCTGAATGGGGTTCAGAGCATATCATAGAGCTCAAGGAAGGAGCTAAACCAGTTATTACAACTCCATATTGGTACCCTAAGAAGTAGAAGGATGAGATTGAGAGAAAAATTCAAGAACTCTTGGAGATGGGCTTCATTCGTCCAAGCAAGAGCCCCTTCGCTTTAGCAGTTTTTCTTGTGAAGAAGAAGGATGGTACCATGCGCATGTGTGTGGACTATCCTGCTTTGAATCAGAGCACCATCAAAAATTGATACCCCATTCCGAGGATAGATGAGCTCATTGATGAGCTACATGGAGCCAAGTTCTTCTCAAAGATCGATTTGAGATCGGGCTACCACCAGATTCGGATGAGAGGTTCTGATGTTGAGAAGACAACTTTTAGATGTCACTATGGCCACTTCGAGTTTCTAGTCATGCCATTTGGGTTGACTAATGCTCCTGCTACCTTCCAGTTTTGTATGAACGAAGTCTTTTAGAAGCAGTTGAGGAAGTTTGTATTGATATTTTTTGATGACATCTTGATTTTAAGCAAGACTTGGGAAGAACATCTCAAGCACTTGGAGGAAGTGCTTAGCATCCTAGAATTTGAGAGCTTGTTTGCCAAAGAATCCAAATGTGAATTTGGAATGAAGGAGCTACTTTACCTTGGTCACATAATCAGTGCTGGGGGAGTGAAGGTTGATCCTAAAAAGATCAAGGTAGTTTTTGATTGGCTACCTCCTGAGAACTTGACTCAATTGAAAGGGTTCTTGAGTATTTGTGGTTTTTACAGAAGATTCGTGAAAGGCTACTCACAGAATGTTGCTCCTCTTACTGATCTCACAAAAAAGGGGGCTTTTTGTTGGTCATAAAAGGCTCAAACTGTTTTTGATAAATTTAAGAGGATCATGAGTTCTTGTCCGGTCTTGGCCATTCCAGATTTTTCCAAGCCTTTTGAGCTACAATGTGATGCATCCGGTGAAGGAGTTGGGGCTTTTTTGATGCAAGATAAACATCCCATTGTGTTTGAGAGCAGAAAACTAAGAGGTGTTGAGAGGACCTACTCTATCTATGACAAGGAAATGCTTGCCATTATGCATGCGTTAGCTAAGTTTAGACAGTATTTGGTGGGAAACAAGTTCGTGGTCAAGATTGATCACAATAGTCTCAAACACTTCATGCATCAGAAGGATCTGAATGAGAGGCAACAAAAGTGGGTGAGTAAGCTTCAAGCTTACGATTTTGACATTGAGTATGTCAAAGGGAAAACTAACATTGTGGCTGATGCTCTATCTAGGAGACCCCATTTGAGCTCATTGTGTGAGCTTATTGTTGATTGGAAGGACATGTTGCTTGCTGATTATGCCAAAAATTAGTTTGCAACCAGCATCATTGAGGGTACTTTTCATGACGAAAGGTACAAGGTGATTGAAGGGCTGATACACTACAAGGGTAGAATCTTTTTGGTGGCTGATTCTAAGCTCAAAAAGAAGATTTTGTTGACATTTCATGACATTCCGCTTGCTGGTCATCAAGGATTCTTTAAGACATATAGGCAGATCCGGGAAAGATTTTCTTGGAAAGGGTTGAAAGGGGAAGTTCAATGCTACATTCAGGAGTGTCCCACTTGTCAAATGAACAAGAATGAGCATACTCTACCAGCTGGTCTGCTGCAACCTCTCCCTATTCCCAATAAAAAATGGGAAAGCATATCGATGGACTTCATCACGGGGTTGCCCAAGGTCCAAGGGAAGGACTGTATCTATGTTGTAGTGGATAGACTAACAAAATTTGCTCACTTCTTCACCATTACCAACTCTTTTTCAGCAGCCCAAGTTGCAGATCTGTTTTCATGAGGTGTTAGTTATATGGTTTGCCAAAACATTATTGTGAGTGATAGGGACAACAAGTTACAAGCATGGCAAAGATACTGAGATGAGTGGTATAGTGCTTACTCTAGCACTAGTTATCACCCTAAACGGCGAATAAGCAGAGGCGGTAAATGGTTGGAAGGTTATTTGAGGAACTATGTTTCAGAACAGCAAAACATGGGTGAAATATGAAAGCTTCACATAGGTGAATATTGTTATAATTCTTCTTTTCACATGTCAATAAAGGATGTCACCTATCATGACTCTTTATGAAAGTTTATGAAGACTAAACTTTGCTGGTTGTTGTTTGAAGTGATAGCAGAAAGCCCTCAAATAAGGATTTATTACCTGAGTCAGATATCTTGAAATCGTGAAAGAACAATCTTCAGATTGCCGCGAGAATCAGGAATGTAAGCTGATCAGCGGCTGGCGCTGCGAGGTTGGAGATATGGTTTATCTTGACTACAACCTTCTGACGATCTACTCTCAAGAAGAGTGGAGAGAAGCTCAAACCGCTTCTATGGGCGTTCCAAGGTTATCGAAAGGTGGGAGTAGTAGCATATGAGTTGGAGCTACAGCCGGTAGCAAAGTGCACAATGTCTTCCACGTGTCTGCATACTCAAGAAAGCGCTTGAACTAATGTTGTTGCTTCATCCGCGTTGCCACCTTTGGATGAAAGAAGGGCGGTTGAGTTTTAATTCGGAGATTCTTGATTCCTTAAGCGTTCTTTGAGAAAAACAATGTGAGAATACTTGGTGAAATTAAGAAAAATTTGCCTATGGAGGATGCAACTTGGGGAATGATGAGGGTTACGCAGCATCGGGTTCGCGATAGCGAGGACAAGCAATCTTGAGGGGCGGACCATAATGTGTCCCTTCTACGACATGATCTTTCCGCGGCCGTTGGCCTATTCCGGGAACCAGTAGGCTACTCGAGAAAGGTGAGTAGGGTTTCATGTTTTTGAAGGATGCTCTTGCTTGAGGTTGGTTGATTCAATGGCGGATTCTTTCTGGGTTTTCAGAGAGCTTCACAGTGATATGTTTTTCTTGGCATTCTGAGCATCTTCAGGAATTTACTATTTTTAGTAAATTCTATTTCTGGCAGTGGTCCTGTTGGTTTCGGCACGGTTGGCTTTCTACTTCAGACTGATCAGTTGGCTTACTCATTTTTGGCTTTGGGGCACAATTGGAGAGATAAGTTCGAATTATTTTAATTAAGTCATGTTTTAATGTTATATTTTAACATTGACCCCCCCTTGGCCTAGCTACTTCACTTTAAGTTGTTTTAAAAGATGTTCTTTTTGGGTGGGCGCTTCATTGAAGGAAATTAATTATATTTCTTATAAAGAAAGTTTAATCCAAGCATAAATTGGACGCCAACTTCAAGGAGGAGATAAAGTTGATATTAAAAGTCAAAGTTTTGCTTGGGAAAGTGGGACGCCACCTATTGGAGGATTAGGGTTTGGTTCAAAAAAGAAGATTAGGGTTTCAAGAAGGGTCATCTGGAAATTATAAAAGGAAGCCATTGGTTCTCATTTGGATTATCTTTTGTCTACAGGAATGTTATGCTGCCGGATTGGCTTTCGGATTGCTTCGAGGAATGTAAGCCTCCTAGCTTGGCATTGCTTCTCGCTTGAGAGATAGCGACTAGTGGTGAGGTAGTGTAGTTTGAGTGATTTGTAGTTGGATTTCTGCATTGTAGTCATTGTGTGGCTTTGTAGATCAGTTTTATGCATATTAGTGAGATTTTGGAATTGCATATTCATTACAGCAGATTGTTATTTTTATTCATAAGTCAAAAAATACAAAAAGAATCATTCTGGGCGTTGTTTAGATCTCTTTGTCTGTGAGGGGCGACCCTTTTCCTTAAGTTTCAGATGTTTTAGTGAAGCATTGAATTTTTGAAGTCAAATCGCCCTTCCTTGAGGGCCGTACCATTTGCCTTTGTCTTGGAATTCGTGCATAAAATAAATAGGAACTTTTGGGTCAGTTTTGTGTTCCAATCTTGGGCGCCATCATCTTAGGATCATATTGCATTTTGTCTCGTGAAGTTTGAGTGAGTTTGGAGTGAGTTGTGAGTAAAATTGTGAGTTTCAGGGCTGCTGTTCATACATGTGAAAAACAGGACTGTCATAAATCAGATTGTCAAGTTGGTCTTTATAGTGGAGTTTCTGATCTAAGCTTTATTATTCAGTGAAGGAAATTCAATATATTGTTGCAGCTCTATTTAACTCTTGATTCACGTTCATAGCAAGACATTCTCTATCATGTTGTAAGCTGAACAGTAGTACTGTCAGCATTTCTCTAATCTTGCTTATTATGTTTTGTAATGATTACTTTACATTCTGAAGTTGCTTGTAATTCTCTTTATCTCCGCCATATGGTCGCCTCATTTCCATACTGGAATTGGGTAGCACATACTTGGTGTTGAGTTTGCTTTCAGCATATTAGATGGTAGGGATCCTCTGACCACATACTCGTCTTTCGCCGACGCATTTCTTGGTTAGAGTTCTTGTATCAGCATTTCCATTAAGATCCTCTGACCATATGCTCGCCATCACTTGGTGCCATTCTTGGTTAGAGTTCCTTCCAGCTTTGTTTCTGCATTCAGATCCTCTAACCAATGCTCACACCTTGCCCACATCGGGATCCTGGTGTACATTCTGGTTAGAGTTGCTTCAACATCGTTTTGGTTTAGAGCTAACCCTAACGACTGTGTATTTATGCCTTGTGTATTGGATTTTTGAAAAATTGGCTTGGAATATCTCGAGGATCGATAAGGTTCGTGCCATTATTGATTAGCCTACTCCTGAGACTAACACAGCTCAGGGGATTTGTGGGGTTATGCGCCTTCTATCATTAGTTTGTCAGTGGATTCTCGCGCTAGGCTGCACCACTTACAGATTTGACTAAGAAGGGAGATTTGACTAAGAAGGGAGCATTTTTTTGGACACCTCAAGCACAAGAGTGTTTTGAGGAGTTCAAACACTTGATGACTACATGCCCAGTTCTAGCTTCGCCAAATTTCACCAAACCTTTTGAGCTTCATTGTGATGCGTGTGGAGAGGGTATTGGTGCAGTGATTATGCAAGACCATCATTCGATAGCTTTCGAGAGAAGGAAGCTAAGGGGTCTTGAGGGGAGCTATAGTATATACGACAAGGAGATGTTGGCCATCATGCATGCAATGGCCAAGTTCAGGCAATACCTAGTTGGCAGTATTTTTTGCATCAAAACTGATCATAATAGCTTGAAACATTTCCTTGGACAACGGGATTTGAATGAACATCAACAGAAATTGGTCAGCAAGTTACAGTCTTATGATTTTGACATCTCCTATGTCAAAGGGAGTCTGAACATTGTTGCTGACGCTTTATCTCGCCATCCCTATTTGAGCTCAATGGCAGAGATTGCAGAGGATTGTAGTCACTTGATTGTAGCAGAGTATGCCAAGAATCCGTGGGCTTCTGGCATTATTGATGGGACAGTACAGGACAGCTGGTACTCTCTTGTGAATGACCTCATCATTTACAAAGAGAGAATATTCTTAGTCCCAGGTTGAAATGTGAGGAACAGGGTGTTGAGGACTTTCCATGATTCACCTATGGCTAGTCATCCTAGATACTTTAAGACCTACAGGCAGGTACGGGAGAGATTTACTTGGAAGGGTCTCAAATCTGACGTTCTTCAGTATGTCAGGGAGTGCTCTGTTTGCCAGTAGAACAAACAAGAGCATACTTACCTTGCTGGATTACTTCAGCCGCTTCATATTCCTGAGAGGAAGTGGGAATGCTTGTCTATGGACTTTATTACAAGCTTGCCAAAAGCTCAGGGGAGAAACAATATTTATGTGGTAGTTGATCGGTTGACTAAGTATGCACATTTCTTCCCGATCACCACTACCTATTCGACTACAGAGGTAGCAGATCCATTCTTTCGTGAGGTATTCAGATTGCATGGGTTACCTCGGAGTATTGTCAGCGACAAAGACAGTAAGTTCATGGGTAACTTTTGGCAGGAGTTATTCCGACTATGCAGGACAAAGCTTACTCCGAGCACTAGCTACCACCCACAAACTGATGGGCAGACAGAGATTGTCAATAATTGGGTGGAGCGATACCTACGAAACTACATTTCGAGGCAGCAGAAGGCTTGGGTGAAGTGGTTGCATCTTTGTGAGTATTGCTACAATTCCACTCACCATATGTCTATCCAGATGACACCTTTCAGAGCATTGTATGGCTATGATGCTCCTAGTTTCCTCGGTTTATTGCTGAGTGATTGCAGAGTACCAAGTGCTGGGGATCCATTTCAAGAGAACCAGGATATCATGAGAGCCCTTCGTGAGAAGATTCAGAAGGCTCAGAATTAGCAAAAGCAATATGTTGATCAGAGGAGTGTTGAGCGATCTTTTGAGATCAGAGATATGGTGTATCTGATGTCGCAGCCCTATAGGCAATCCACTCTTAGGAAGAGAAGCGTAGAGAAACTCAAGCCACGCTATTATGGGCCATTCAGGATTGTCAGGCGAGTTGGCAAGGTGGCTTACGAGTTAGACTTATTTGCAGACAGTAGGGTGCACAACATGTTCCATGTGTCATGCCTCAAGAAGGCGTTGGGACAGCATATAGTTCCCTCTTCAGATTTACCACCCCTAGATGATGAGGGGAAGTTGATTTTAGTACCTGAGGCCATCCTGGATTCCAGAGAGCGTCATCTTCGGAGGCGGGTTATCAGGGAATATTTGGTTAAGTGGAGAGATCTACCGGCAAAGGATGCTACTTGGGAGAGCGAGAGCATATTACAACATCCAGCTTTGAGTTTGCTTGAGGACAAGCAAATTCGGGGAGGGCGGACTGTAATGTCCCCACTCTAGTTAGTGTCAGTAGCAGATGGGTTAGCTTATTATTTCGATCCTCGTAGGATAACATGTGTGGATAAGGGATCTCAGTGGTAGATGATGGTGGATATTGTCATTTCCACCCCTTCAGTTCAGTGTTGGACTCAGTGCAGGCCTTTGCAGTTCAGTGTTTGTCAGCTTCTGACAGCACGTCAAAACACTGAAAATTGAGGGAGATATTAATATTTTAGTGGTTGAGTATTTAATTGACTATGGAGATATTATAAAGTTATAATATAACTTTATAATAATTTAAAAGCCACTTAAAATATTATAAAGTGATGGCTTAAATGTTATAAAGTGAAAATTAAATCACTTAAGTCATGGAAAGGTGCGCCCAAGTTATAAAGTGAATTTAAAACATTATTGAAGTAACTTTAATACATTTAAATGTATTAAAATGCCAAAGTCGTACTTTTCTTGGGAATCGTGCCTTTTGGGGATATAAGGAAAAGGTAGACAATTCAACCTCATTCATTGATGATTATTTGGCATTGCTTCCTTTTGACTTCTCTGTGCATTTGTCTGAGACAAGGGTTACAGTGATTTTCTACCATTGGAGAACGAGAAATCTTCAGTGATCTGCGATTGTGAGGCTGTGAGATACTAGCTGAATTGTTGCTTCTGAGAGGGCTTCACACAAGAGTCCAATTGTGCTTCATCAGAGATTTTCTATTCAATTTCTTTCCAGTTTTCAATAAGAAAGGGTCTACCTTGATAGTGGCGCCTTCATTTAGCAATTACTAGCATCAGAGAGGCAAGTCGTACATTCCTTTGGCTGGCCATACCATTACAAGCTTGAGGCATGTGGATCTTGGGCTAAGGCGTGTGAGCTAAAGGCTAAAACGCCTTTCTTTTCTTCCTTTTGTTGGCTTCATCATGAGCGCCTAGCATATTCAGGACCTTTGATGCAGTTTCCAGCTTGGAGAGATCTGATTCTGGACTTGGACGCCTTCATTTGTCAATTTCAACACTTCTTGCCTGGCATGTATAGATCTGCTTTATTTAATTAATCTGGAGGTTTCCGGGTATGTCTATTGTTTGCAATCTATCTGTAACAGTTGTTTAATACTTAATACAATTGCAGTTTCCATATTGTTGCTTTAATTTAAGTTTTAGCACCATTTTATGCTTGGCGCACTTCTCAAAATTTGAATAAAATTCTTCAAAACAAGCAAAGACACAAAAATAGACAGTTTTAGCATCAGAGGGTGGGGTTGAACCAGCAGGGTTCTTCACAATGAATAAAGTCTTGTACCTAGTTAATTCTTTACTAGGGACTTAGGGGACTTAGTTCATGTAAGAGTCCGTGACTCTCAACCCTAAACCCTAACTGAAAATCACTGATTTTGTTTGTTTTGTTGTTTTGTATTTTTTTGTGTTTTTGAGGTTTTTGCAAATAATAGTAAATGCGATTTTACTCTAAAATGCATAAAAAATTCATAATAAATCAAAGGACAATAAATGTGCTTCAATATTGTTCAGAAGATATAGGCGCATGAATTTATTGGATGTTCCAGAGCACATACAATATCCAAATCGAATATATGAAAGGAAAACAACTTTTTATTTAAAAGAACCTGGTTACTTGCAGCCACCAGATAACAGATGAAAATGTACGGCTGAGCAAGGAACACAATCTTCAGGCTGAAAATGATACTGGAGCTCTGTAAACCCTAGGCGCACCAAATCCAGATGATGGAAGCTGAAGACAGGAGGCTGGTTCCCTGTAGATGATGGTACGCCTGCTGGTACAGAAATGTACGGCCCAGCAGCAGCAAGTAAAAAGTACGGCCTCAAGAAATAAATGCCCACATTCAAAACTCTGATCCTCTGGAAAAAGGCGATTCTCTCTGACAAGCAATAGAACCTGAATACTGAATATAAACTCCACTGTTAACACTGTATGACTTCTGGATGAAGCCACGCTGATGGACAATCTTCAACTGGTATTTCATAGCCTCAGTATGTCAGATCTTGAAGAGGTATCGTTCTTCAAAATCGATTGTTTGCTGAAACCCTAGGTTTTGCAAACTTCAATGCTCAGAGCAAAAAGAAGACAAATTGAATAATCAAGACATAAGAGTTCGATTTGTCTTGGCAGTCAATATATACCCTTCTTGAGAAATTCGACCTCAACATTCTTTTTTAATAATCATTTAAATAATGATTAAATTCGCCCCTTTTGACTTAGGAGAAAAATAATAAATAAATGGCGTCCCATTAATGAATAAAATAATTATTCATTATAACAAATATTTCACTTTATTATAAAGTATTAAAAATACTTTATAATATGCCATTAATTATTAATATTTAAATATATTAATAAAGTGACTTTATAACATAAAGTCAAAATATCAAAATATTTAATAATCATTAAATACTCCGTTATTTCTCCATCTGACCAACAACTGATGAACTGGGTCGACTTTGAGCTAATTAGCTGAACCAGGTGCCCTGCCCAAAATAGCAGCTTCCGCCTGCCCGACTTTCTAAAAATAGAAAGTATCTGAAAAACCACTCTGAAAGAGTCTGCGAAGGCCCAACCTGAATCAACTGAAAGAAAGATGCTCCTGAACGCCGGGTAACTGCCTCGAATGATCCTCTACACACCACTGTCAGCCTATGAGGATCAGAATGATAGGCTCACTCCTCGACAAACAATGTCAACTAAAACGGGGACATTACAGTCCGCCCTCCCTGAAATTGCTTGTCCTCAAGCAATCTCTACAAATACGGACACACCGCACCACCTGGATCCCAAGGATAGTGCCGGACAATGTTCCTGCTGGCCACAACTGACTCCTGTAACTCCCACAACTGATCAACAAGAATAGAATACCATTCCCTATCAACCTCAGTGTTGTCTGTCATAGGATCAAGAAACTCAGGAGGAAGCAAGTCAAACTGCAAGCAATACTTACTCCCTAAGACTGCACGAGATATACTGTCATCCAACATATCAAGCACGTGCATACCAGAACTGTGCACCTGAAATAAATCGTGTACGTGTGGATCAAACATGAAACCATATACACTCTGCACCGTGTACTCACTATAAAACTTCTCTGAAAGCTGAGTCTGAAATCCCAGTGCACAAGTAGGATCCCAAACACTATCATCACTCTTCCCACTAACGAGAGAGATAGAACGTAGGCTCCCATCTGTAATCCCTCTCAACACATATTTCTTGCCCTGTACCTCAAATCTCATCTCCATTTTAGGCAAGTTGAGGGTGAACACACTAATGTCCTGAAGCCATCTCATACCCAACACTAAATCCATCCCACCCAGGTTGACTACATAAAAGTCTGCCTGCAACTCATAATCATTCAGCATGAGGGTGAGATTACAAATTCGTCGAGTGCAAGTGAGTGTATATCCATCTGCCACCCGAACTCTGAATCCAGCGAAGTCCTCTGTCTGGAGCCTGCATCTGTTGACGAAGCTCTCATCAATGAAATTGTGTGTGGCTCCGGTGTCAAGCATAGCAATACATCGCTGTCCATCCACTAGTCCCCTAAACCTGAATGAATCATCCCGTACACTAGCAGATAATACCAACGGGGACAAGTTGGCATCGGGCCCAAACTCCATAGAGGCATTCCCGGCCTCTGCATGTTCTGAAACAACCTGCTGGTCTGAATCCTCAGACTCAACATCCTCATAGTAAACCCACATGGCGCGGTTGGCTCTGCCCTTCGGTCTCAAAGGACAATCATGCTCCTTGCTGTAGGGTTCTTTGCACCAATAACAAAGTTGTTTCCTTCTCAATTCATCACGAGTTGCATCATCAATTCTTGCAGCTGTTTTCCTTTTTGGTTCTGCAACTGGTGTATGACTCTCCTCAACAGGCAAGCTGTTTGTTTTAGGCTGAAATTGTTTCTTCGGAGCAGCAAGCTCCATACTCCTTGCCTTCCGCATCGCCTCCTGAAGAGTAGGAGGATCGAATGCCTTGACCCAACCTCTCATCGGCTCTGTCAACCCCTCAACGAAGAGTATAACAAGTCTCCGCTCTGAAATGCCTGTCACCATGACTGCAACTCTCTGAAACTCACCAACATAAGAATCCAGACTACCTGTTTGTCTGAGCTGAGCTAGCTCTCTGAAGTAAAGTTCTGGATCTTTCTTGTCGAAACGCTCTATGAGCCTGCTGGTGAACTCCTGGTACGTAGTGACTGCATGATGGCCAAGTGTATACATGCCATGATGCCACCAATCATGCGCCAGCCCATCAAGATGCAAAGTCGCAAACTTAATGGCCTCATCCTCCTGCATAGGTCTTAGTGAAAGATAATTGTCCAGCTTCTGGACCCAAGACCTCGCTGATGTCTTATCAGAACCATCATAGTATGGCAAGGTGATTTTGCTGACTGCGTACTGCAAATCCCTGTTCACCTGTGGCTGTGGCTGCTGGTGCTGAAGAGCTCTACGGTCAAATCTGCCTCCTCCTCTAGGTTTATGAACATCCATAAACTCATGAAAAGATAATGCCTGCCTGATCTCAGGTGCTAATGATAGATACTCACCGTGAAATCTAGTCACATCTGCTACTGACATGCCATTATGTGGCTGAAACTCCTGATGATGCCCCTGTTGCTCTGCCCCCGGAGTCGGAGGTGGGGTCTCTCTGGGTAAGAATGTAGGCTGTCCCAGCCTGCGCTCATGATAGATCGGTGATGGCTGTCGTGGTGTTGATGCCAAAGGCTGATCCACTCCTGCAGTCCTGCTCGACTGTCCGATCTGAATATGTGGCTGTGATGGAGTATACTGCCTAATAGTGCCCATCAACTAGGACATCATGTCCATCATGTTATCATGCCTGCGTCTAAACTCCTCATCTGTAATATCACCCTTTGCATGTGCTTTCCCTAAATCCCTATGTGTCTCTGCAGGGATCTCACGGTCTGCCATTAGGGTTGCAACACTGTTCTCGCTGCTGTTGGAGCTAGATCTGTGAATACCCAATACTCCTGACACTATCTCACCTTCAGGAATAGGTGGACCTGTCCAATCCTCAACTCTGCCTGTTCCTATACCCTTGGTATAATGAATAATGTCCCTACTCATGAAAAAGCAACCAAAAAGCACTCTGTTTTTTGAAAAAGCAACTGAAAAAGCACAGGATGGCAGGAAAATTGTGCTCTGATACCACTGTAAGAATCCAGGTGACTCTCAACCCCAAACCCTAACTGAAATTACTGATTTTGTTTGTTTTGTAGTTTTTTGTGTTTTGATGGTTTTTTGCAAATAACAGTAAATGGCGATTTTACTCTAAAATGCATAAAAAATTCATAATAAATCAAAGGACAATAAATGTGCTTCAATATTGTTCAGAAGATATAGGCGCATGTATTTATTGGTGTTCCAGAGCACATACAATATCCAAATCGAATATATGAAAGGAAAACAATTTTTTATTTAAAAGAACCTGGTTACTTGCAGCCACCAGATAACAGATAAAAATGTACGGCTGAGCAAGGAACACAATCTTCAGGCTCTGAAAATGATACTGGAGCTCTGTAAACCCTAGGCGCACCAAATCCAGATGATGGAAGCTGAAGACAGGAGGCGTGGTTCCCTGTAGATGATGGTACGGCCTGCTGGTACAGAAATGTACTGCCCAGCAGCAGCAAGTAAAAAGTACGGCCTCAAGAAATAAATACCCACAGTCAAAACTCTGATCCTTTGGAAAAAGGCAATTCTCTCTGACAAGCAATAGAACCTGAATATTGAATATAAACTCCACTGTTAACACTGTATGACTTCTGGATGAAGCCACGCTGATGGACAATCTTCAACTGGTATTTCACAGCCTCAGTATGTCAGATCTTGAAGAGGTATCGTTCTTCAAAATCGATCATTTGCTGAAACCCTAGGTTTTACAAACTTCAATGCTCAGAGCAAAAAGAAGACAAATTGAATAATCAAGACATAAGAGTTCGATT
Organism: Sequoia sempervirens; assembly: GCA_007258455.2. Classification (NCBI taxonomy): domain Eukaryota; kingdom Viridiplantae; phylum Streptophyta; class Pinopsida; order Cupressales; family Cupressaceae; genus Sequoia; species Sequoia sempervirens. Next base: position 36,036 of record VDFB02336246.1, read on the forward strand.
TGTCTTGGTAGTCAATATATACCCTTCTTGAGAAATTCGACCTCAGCATTCTTTTTTAGTAATCATTTAAATAATGATTAAATTCACCCCTTTTGACTTAGGAGAAAAATAATAAATAAATGGCGTCCCATTAATGAATAAAATAATTATTCATTATAACAAATATTTCACTTTATTATAAAGTATAAAAAATACTTTATAATATGCCATTAATTATTAATATTTAAATATATTAATAAAGTGACTTTATAACATAAAGTCAAAATATCAAAATATTTAATAATCATTAAATACTCTGTTATTTCTCCATCTGACCAACAACTGATGAACTGGGTCGACTTTGAGCTAATTAGCTGAACCAAGTGCCCTGCCCAAAATAGCAGCTTCTGCCTGCCCGACTTTCTAAAAATAGAAAGTATCTGAAAAACCACTCTGAAAGAGTCTGCGAAGGCCCAACTTGAATCAACTGAAAGAAAGATGCTCCTGAATGCCGGGTAACTGCCTCGAATGATCCTCTACACACCTTGTGTGAGCCTACAAGGATGGAATGATAGAGCTCACTCGACAAACAATGTTAGCTAAAGCGAGGGACATTCAGTTCACATGTTAAATTTACTTAGGATATAAGCTTTCTTCTAAAAGTCTTAGTTGTCTTATCTAGAAGTCATAGTTGTCTTATCTAGGCTTTACATTATCCTAGGTAGTTGTGAGTTAGTTGTCTCATGTGATAGGATTAAGACACTTGTCATGATCTTGTTTTATCCTTTCTCTCATCCTTGCCTTTATAAGCAAGGCATCTCTAGCATATTTTACCTTGTATTGTATAGCATATTGATCATATTGTATCATATTGCAATTCTTGTTTGGTGGAATAGCATCTTCCATTGTTGCTTCTCTTTATCTCTTGTGGAGGTTATTTGGTGTAGTAGATTGAAGATCTTGGTTGCTCACTTCAACATGGTATCAGAGCCTTGAATCTTGCAAGCCCCTTTTTTTTTCATTAGAGTTTCTACCATCACGTTTTTTATTGTGATTTGAGTTTCTTGTATGATCTTGCGAATTCCCCGTATACTCTTCTCTTGCATTTCAATACGATCTTGAAATCAGAAAGGGTTTGCAAAGATTTTTTAATCCTATATTGCATGTATGCATTTTGGTGAGATCTGGTGATTGCAACACTTTTGGCTATAGTGGCAGTATTTTTGGCTGTCCCATTGCATCCAGAAGGCTCGAGAAAGTCAGATTTGGCTTTTGTTTCACTCAATTTGGTCACTATTTGCAACTTTGGCGAACGGGGGTTTGAAGCTCAGATCTACAAACAGCTTTTTATTAGAGCATTTTTGGCCCAAAAGGACCTTGCCATTGCATTCAAAAGGCCTAAAAACCCCTATTCTCATATAAAATTTGTCTATTTTAGACAAATTTGATTTTTGGCAAATTTTTATTTTGCCAAGGGGTCATCACTACAGGCCTAATTTCAGCCAGTTTTTCAAAAATTCATAACTTTTCGCCACGGTGTCCGTTTTTCACAAACGAAATATCATCAGAAAGCTGATTTGATGAAATTCGCAGTGGTGTAGGTGAGCTTTTCATATTTTGCCATTTTTTGCCAGTTTTTTCAGCCCGAAGGTACAGGTGCATTTATTACTTGTAACTGGCATAACTTTTGCATACGAAGTCGAATTTTGGCAAACTTTTTTTTGAAATTGATAAGAAAATCGCAAAGAATCTGTTTCTAACCTTTTTCAGTTTTGGAAAGCTCTTCTTTCTAAAAATTGTAAAAATCAATGTTTTATAAACGATTGATTTGAGCTTGTCACTTGTACAAATTGCAAAATTTCTTCATTGTAATTTGTTGGGGGGGTTGTAAAATCAATTTTAATACATTTTGGGAGGGTGAAAGGCACAATTTAAGTGCCACATTGTCTTCTTTCTTTTGGTGTTCTTCTATCCAACATGGCAGATCTAAGGAAAATTGAACCACTCACTCCACACAATTATCATACATGGAAGCTAAAAATGACTCAATTGTTACAATCTAAAGGTCTATGACCAATGTTAGATGCAGAACAACTTAAATTCACAAGGGAATATGAAAAATTTACCCATAGATGTAAAATGGATGAAGCAAAAGGGCTCATTAGCTTACATGTATCTGATAACTTGTTTCATATTGTGGAGTGTAAAACACCTAAAAATGTTTGGGATAAACTTGAAGAATTGTATGGTAAAAGTAATCAGTTCAAAATCTTGCAACTTCAAGCGGATCTACAATCACTCTCTCCAGACGCATTTCCTTCAATTCAGGATTTTCTTGCACAATTCAAATTGATTTTGTCATAGTTAAAAGGGTGTGGGCATAATAAATCTAGTGATGAATGTATCTTCTTGATTTTGTCTAAGTTAAGAGGTCCTTATCAAGTGTTCTCTTCCACTTTCTATTCAACCATGGATGCCATGGGGAAAGATTATAAAATACCTACTTTTGAGTTGTTTTGTGAGCGTCTTACTAGGGAGGAGGCCAAGTTGATTCAGTTGGATTCACTACCTAGCTCTAAGAATCATGCTCTAATGGCTCAATCATCCAAGGGTAAAGGAAAGAATAAGAAACCGAAGACAAAATCATCTTCAGGTAGTGAGACTCCCTCCAAACCAAAGCTGAAGAACAATCATAAGTCCACTCCATCTCCTTCTTTTACCTCTAGAGATTCTTCTACCAAGTCCAAGAAAAAGAAAGGAGATCCTTGTTCATTCTGTGGCAAAACTGGGCATGATGCGGCTCATTGTTTTAAGAGATTAGAAGCCTTGGAGGAAGCTATGAAGAAGCATAGCATTTCAATGCCTAAATCTTCTTCCATGGGTAAAGGGCAAGCTCTTTCAGCACGGGCCACTCATTCATCTTTAGATAGTTGGATTCTTGATTCAAGTGTTTCACATCACATGACCAATTCACATGATCTTCTTGATTCCATTGTTCATACTTCTACTTCTCAGATTGCAATTGGGAACTCTTCATAGATTCCAGTTTTGGGGACAGGGTTCGTTCAGATGCTAGATGGGTGCATTGAGGATGTTCTTCTTCCTGATATTTCAGCGAATCTACTTTCCATATATCAGATTTGTCATTTTGGAGCTGGGAAGTCAGTTGAGTTTACTCCACAGAATGTGACTATTAGATAGTTGCAGGCTCTTGAGAAGGTTGTTGCTACAGGGATAGTTGATCATGAGAACCATTTGTATCGGTTTGATGGCTTTGAGTCTTCATCAAGTTCATGTTTTATTGCTCATGCTGATTCAATGAGAAAACTTTGGCATGAAGGATTTGGGCACTTGAACTATAGATATTTTCTGCAGATGCACGCACATAACTTAGTGGATGGTCTTCCTAAGATCACTTGCACAAATGATGTTTTTCAAGGTTGTTTTCTTGGCAAGCAACATCAAGATCCTTTTCCTAAGGATCAAGCTACATGTGCAACCACACCCCTTGAGTTGGTCCATAGTGATCTCATGTCATTCCCAACTCCTTTTTTAGGGGCTAAGTATGTGCTTACTTTCATTGATGATTTTTCCTGACGCACATGCGTATACTTTTTGAAGTTCAAGAGTGAGGTTCTCACCATCTTCAAGACCTTCAAAAAATTTGCGGAGAAGCAGTCAAGTTTTTCTCTTCAACAGATACACACAGTTAATGGGGGGGAGTATGTTAATTAGGCATTTCAATATTTTTGCAGTGAGCATGGTATTCTTCATCAGCACACGGTCCCTTACACTCCTCAACAGAATGGTGTGGTGGAGAGAAAGAACAGGACTCTCAAGGAGATGGCCAATTGTATGATTCAGTCTAGGTCCATGTCTTCGGCATTTTGGGCCGAAGCTGTCAATTGTGCCAACTATATTCAGATCCATATGCCTCACAAGGCAGCGCAAAATATGACTCCTCAAGAGGCTCGGTCTCATCGCAAGCCTAATGTATCCTTCTTCAGAGTATTTGGTAGTGAGGCTTGGGCATTCATTCTAGATGGTTGGCGTAAATCAATGGAGAAGAAGAGTCAGCAATACATTTTTGTTGGCTATTGTGAGAATGTGAAGGCATACAGATTGTTTGATCCTAACACGCGGGAGGTTCATTTTTGTCGTGACGTTCAGTTTGCTAAGACCTTCACACAGATAGATCCTCCTTCAACTTCATCACAACCTTCTCAATCTTCTTCAGTTGATGATGTTTTGCTACATGAGGAAGATTTTGATGATGGTCTTGATCCACCTCCTTAGCCACCCACTAGGCCACGATGGGCTTGAGTTACTCCTAAGGAGGTGGGTCCTCTTGTTGGTGATCCCACAAACACTCGCCGTACTCATTCTTAAACTTCAGGAATTAGTCTTTTGAGTTATGTTGTTTCAAATGATCCTCAAAAGTTTTTAGATGCTTCAAGTATTCTAGAGTGGGATAATGCTATGGCTAATGAGTATTCTTCTTTGATGAAGAATCATACTTGGGATCTTGTACCTCTTCCTAAGAGAAGAAAGTTTGTTTGATGCAAGTGGGTGTATCATACCAAGTATGCAGTCGATGGTTCCATTGACAAGTATAAGGCTTGTCTGGTTGCAAAGGGGTTCTCTCAGATTGAAGGAATTGACTATTCTGAGACCTTTGCTCCTGTTGCCAAGATGGATTCTATTCACCTTGTTCTTGCTAATAGTTGCATTACAAGGATGGTCAATGTATCAGATGGATGTGAAGAGTGCTTTCTTGCATGGGGATGCAACCACCAGGTTTTGTCCAGGACTCTTCACTTGTTTGCAAGCTTCAACGTTCATTGTATGGTCTCAAACAAGCCCCTCAAGCTTGGTATGAAGAGGTGGATAGCTTCTTGCTTGCTTCCGACTACACTTGTTGTCATTCTGATCCTACAGTTTATACTTAGAGACATGGAGAGGATCTACTCATACTTGTGCTCTATGTGGATGATTTGACTCTCATAGGGAGTTCTACTACCATGATTCAGAGTACACAACGAGCATTGATGGAGCAATTTGATATGACCGAACTTGGTATTTTGCATTACTTCCTTGGTCTTCTGGTTCATCAAACTTTTGAAGGGATCTTCATTTTCCAGCAGAAGTATGCTCTTGATTTGCTTCAAATATTTGGCATGGCTGATTGCAAGCCTGCCCCTACTCCATTTCAGTTAGGTGTTGTATTGTCTACCAGTTGCACTACTCCTACAGTTGATCGCACCTTGTATCAATAGTTGGTTTGCAGTCTTTTGTACTTAACACATAGTCATCCTGGTATTTCCTTTGTGGTTGGCCTTGTCTCTCGCTTCTCACAAGAGCCTCATTAGAGTCATTGGAAGGCCACCAAGCATATCTTGAGGTACATTCAGGGCACTATTCATTTCGGCATTCATTACACATCAGGTGCATCTCAAATTGTGGGCTTTGCTGACTTAGATTGGGCTTGTGATGTCAATGATCGGAAGTCTACTTCCGGCTTTGTCTTTTCCTTGGTTCTGGTCTAATTGCATGGTCATGCAAGAAGCAGACTTCTATGGCATTATCATCGACAAAGGCTAAGTATTGAGGTGCAATTCTTGCTAGTTAGGAGGTTTTGTGGCTTCGTCAGTTGATGACTAAGTTCAGATTTCCTTCCACTCAGCCCACTACTCTTTCGTGTGACAATCAAATTGCCATCCATATCTCTCACAACCTAGTGGAGCATCAACGTACTAAGCATATTGAGATCCACATGCACTTCATTAGGTAGCTCATCCAGGATGGTGTTCTCAGCTTGTGTAATATCCCTTCTCCAATTGAACGATAACTTTTACGATTTTTCCATTCGACATATTGCCATTTTGTCAAATGGTTTTTATGCAACTGTTTGGGGTTTATATTAGTTTGTGCACAGCAATGACCTATACTGAATGCATACAAATTCCTCCTTATGATATTCCAGATGTATATAAATTCATCCTTAGACAGGTAGCTTTTAATTATTCTAGAATACTCAACAATGAATTCCAATTCATATAAATGTAATAGTATGAAATGATATAACAGATTCAAATTGCATAAGGGCAGATCAACACATTCTAGATTTCATAACAGTAGACTAACATCGAGATTAAACTCAGTTATCTGATCTCCTAATACAACTTCATGCATCAAGTTACACAATACATTGAAATTCCAGAAAGCATTATAATAATGTAGATACCCGGTGATCTCCAGATAGTTGTTGACACCTTTTCAGAACTTTGCCAATAATTCCAACACATATATACTCTCCACCAATCACCTTTGCTCATCGATCAACACATCCAGCATATAATGTCAATCACATAAAGGCATAATGAATATACAGGGGAACCGATAAGAATATCACTGGTAATAGATATAACCATAGGATTCCACGAGTTTGGTAAGAAACGGATATATTTCCTCAACCTCCTGTGAATAAACTATCAATTGATATCTCTAGAATATATGTCTAGTTGCCCACTAACTGAATACATAGGTGATATTACTTCCAAAATCACTGTGACTAATAGTGGCGACCTCCCAGAATGATTATTGGCTCTTCACAAGACACAACAGATGATAATTGTCTCCCCGATGAGCGGCTCAATTTACTGTCTTTGACTTGTCTCCCGATGGTTTTAACACGGCTTCCTTTTAATTTTATATTATATTCAACCTTTGACACACCTTACAAAAGAATTCAATAGCCTTTAAAGATAATATGGAATGCTTTCGATTGAGACAAATTAATATTTGTCGGCTTCAAGGCCATGATTTCGTTATTCAATCTGCCTTGCTTTGTCTTATCCGAACATTAGTATGTTGCACACCAAGCAGCTCCCGACAGGTCTAAGTGGACCAATGCGATTATGAAATCTTCTTCAACTTTGGCGGTAGACTCAAACCGAAGCTTCTTCCAATGATCACCTTGTATATGTGTTTCCCTTAACCTTGAGACCATCGATTATTATGGGGATTGGTCACCAAATTACATGAAGCAATAGCTTTAATATATCAACTACTTGTGAACTCGATTCCTCTTTACACCGGTGGCTCAGATATGCAAATTCACGAATTCTCCTTCCCCCGATGTTAGATGATGCTCGTCTTCATTCAGAGACCTCAATTTAAGGCTAGCAGAGGGAGTCGATGTTACCAAAAAATGCCAAAGTTCCCTTTTGGAATTATTGGCTATTACAAACATTAACACATCTGTATCTCTTTTGTCTTTATCTCCTATGACAGTCTTCTGAATAAACAATTCCTTCCTGTGCTATCCTAGTCAATCGTTGAATAGTCCAAATCTTGTCTTTAGCTTCTTTTGAAGGCTGCAATATAAAATGAATCCCTGTGATTCCTTTACGAATAATATTGGCCTGATACTTACAACAGACACAAATAAATAATGATCAATCTTGGCAATTTCTACCAATGATCAATATCTTGCGATCAGGCAATTCAGATTGTCTTTATCTGTGTATATTGCCTTCCCAAAAAGAAGCAACAAAGAGAATAATGATATATTTGATGTCTTCAAATTATCACATCACTAATCTCTTTTCAATCGAATTAAACTAAAACTTTCACCATAAAACCCCAGATTATAAAATCTTTAATTCCAGAAATTAAGCCATTCTGCACCACTAGATATTGATCATAAACTCTTGAATATGCTGACAACCAAGAAAATATCAAAATATTGATGGTAACTGATTTATTGCAAAAATCTGGAAATTGGAATAATCCAATTTACAAACCCTAAATTTGCTCTCCCAGCAAATACTCCCTTGAAGCTCTAAAACTGAAACAATTAGCCCAATGTGAATTCCGTTGTGAATCCACTCCCTGAAAGAGTCAGGTTTTCGTCCAACCCTTTCCAATCTGCTGAAGGTATTCGTCCTTAGAGATTTGCCTGAATCCAAGATTCAAGTCTTTGCATAAAGCATATGAAAGATCAATTCAACAATGGATGATCAAATGCTTTGCATTCTACTCCTTTTAAAGGCTCCAAAGAATCTTCTAGAAGAAGCCATCTCGTAACCAACCCTAGTTTCTAGAAGGAGCTTTATTTAATAAAGTATTTTTTAATATTTTATTATTTCCTCTTTATTTTAATTAAAATAATTAATTAAAGTCATCCTTTTGAAATAATATTAATTTTTGGACAACTTAAATTAATTAAATTACTTTATCAAAATTTTGGGGACATTACAACTTGGAGTATTTGCCTACAAATCAGCAGGTTGTCGACATCTTCATTAAACCTTTGGCATCGCCTCGTTATCTTCAGTTGCGGTCGATGCTTGGGATGAAGGAAGTTGTCGTTGGGGGGTCTTGATGAATCCTCCTTCCTTCTTTAGTTTTCTTTGCAGCTTTTTCTCTTTTTTGGAGAGGAGTTTTCTTCCATAGGGTTTTTCTCCTTTTCTCCGCTTGTGAGAGTTTTTTGTTTTGTACATGGGTACCTCATCAGGCCTTCTTGTCGGGACCCATCTTTTGTATATTTTCATTGGTTTGTTCCTCCCTAAGTTGCAGTTAAGGGGGGGGTGTTGGTGTGAATAAAGTCTTGTACCTAGTTAATTCTTTACTACGGACTTAGGGGACTTAGTTCACATATTAAGTTTACTTAGGATATAAGCTTTCTTCTAGAAGTCTTAGTTGTCTTATCTAGAAGTCATAGTTGTCTTATCTAGGCATTACATTATCCTAGGTAGTTATGAGTTAGTTGTCTCATGTGATAGGACTAAGACACTTTTCATGATCTTGTCTTATCCTATCTCTCATCCTTGCCTTTATAAGCAAAGCATCTCTAGCATATTTTGCATTGTATTGTATCATATTGCAATTCTTGTTTGGTGGAATAGTATCTTCCATTGTTGCTTCTCTCTATCTCTTGTGGAGGTTATTTGGTGTTGCAGATTGAAGATCTTGGTTGCTCACTTCAACAGATATGAGGAATAACATCAAGATACTTCGGCATTGGCAGCCTACAAGGTTGTGTTGGGCTGCATGTGTGATATACCAAGTTTAAATTAAAGATTTAAACTAAATAGTTATATAATATTAGAGCAATAAGGGTAAGCAGCGATTAAAGGATACAATTAATTATCATATGGACAACTTATTTTGAAGAGCAGCGATTATGTAAGGAGCATCTATTATCACTCATTTACAAGCGATCATGTTTCTCTGAGGATAAACTAAAGAATACAAAGCATCAGTTAGAAGATGCAATTAATTTACAAGTGGCAGCAATCAGTAGTAAATGATCATTAACACCATGGGAATTAACCATTAAAACAGCAACCAATTAGTTAAAGGTAATCGCTAGATAGTAAAGGCAGCACTTAGGATAAGAAGGGCATAATGAAAGAGTAGTAATTAAACAAAAATAAACAAGGCAGAGATTAGTGTCTTCAAGGGTGGTGATAGGGGACATGACTGTTCAAGTAGTCATCTCCTTTCGAAGAGATGCATTCCTTCATTTAGAATTGAAGGTATAAGTTTAGATTTTGAGAAGAGTTGGAACGGGGTAGAATTCAGATTTAATTATTTATTTTCAGATTTGGACAGCTCTTGATGAGCAGCTAGTAATCATCCACGGAACCATACACAACAATTGTATAAATCAGGGAAGGCTCCAAGAAGTCAAATTGCATATCTATAAAGATAATATTCGGACAAAGCAATCAGATTTCAAGGTCAATAATCTATGATATATTGGCAGACCCATATACAAATTAATGCATGGTTTCAAGGGCATAAATTAGAGAAAGCAATCAAGACTCTAGGCCTATTAAATCATATAAATGGGCAGGTATATATATACTCAATGAATGCGTGATTATAGAGTCCATATTCAGAAACGACAATCAGATCTATGTCAGGATCAAGATCACCATTTTGTGCATACCAAAATTAGAGACATATGAATAATAATAATATTCCATAAGCTCTTACATGATGACTATCTTCAAGAAATAATACCGGATTCTCCTCTTGTAAAGAGATCTGACTTCATCTCCAAAATTCAAAGAAAGTATTATCAACTTTAAATATCTAATATCCTATTATATATCTATGATTGTTCATTTATCATATCTATTGCAAATTTTAAGGCAATTTTAGTAATCATATTTTGATGTATTTTGATGTACCTACTAGGGACATTACAAGTGATATCAGAGTAGAAGTTCCTGCCAACCTTTGGGTAAATGTCAAAAAACTTGATTAATCATGGCAACAGAAAATATCAAGCCATTGGCAAGAACACTCTATGAAGCAGGCAATAAAATTACTATGGAATTTCAATCAAGGGATGATGTCTTGAGCACACTTAAATTGGTGGAAGAATGTTTAATTCATATTGAGCAGTCATCCAAAGTGTTAGATCTAGCTCTAACACCTATAGTAACCACCTTGAAAAAACACAAATGGTTGAGGCATCATGGTGAGGAGATCAAGTTGTTAATGACTTCTTGTTTAAGTGAGATAATGAGAATTTTGGTTCCTCTAACTCCCTATGACGATGAAACGATGAAAGAGGTTGTACACTTGATTATAGACAGTTCGCAGATCTAGATGACACCAATAGTACGCATTATTCAAGAAGGGTGACCATATTAAGAACATTTGTAGAAATCAGGACAAGTATCCTTCTTGTGGATTTGGGGTTGCTGGATCAAGTCCACGACATGTTTCATTATTTCTTCACCACAATCAAGAACACACATAATAAAAATATTTTTGCAGCCATGAAAGATATCATGATTCTAACCATCAATGAGAGTGATATTATCTCCCGACCCATCACATCTATGCTATGGAATGTTTGGAAACAAGAATGGGCTCTCTCTTCGTCTGCATATACCTTATTCCACAAGATGTTCAAACAATGTGAGGAAAGATTAAAGCCTCACTTGAATAAGTAAGAACAAGAAAGAATCAAGTTAGGAAATGAATGGGAGGAAGTTCCCTTAGTTGTACATACAGAAGATGAATGCAAGGAAATACAAGATGTGGAAATTGTCATGAGGAAGATGAATTTTCATACATTTCTTCTATCACAAATGAACTGGGTACTTGGGTTCATGAGGGTCATAAGGAAGCTACCAATAAGGAGTTGACGCATGAGAAGCAAACTAAAAATGATAATGGTCTTACATCTGCTATAGATGGTAACTTTTTCCATTTCAACGATACAGGAGGTTTTAGGTTCGACTTTTGGAACGAGTCTGTGGAAGATAATGATCTTTGTGCTTCTAATGTTACTCTTTTCTCATTTCAAGAATCATGCATTAAAGAAGACATTGCAGAGATTAAATCTATTGATCATAAATTAGATTATGAACAAGATAAAGATTTTAATCTAAGTTCTCCCTCACTTTTTGAGGTCATGGTCTCCTCCAATTAGTCAATTGTTGTCAATGAGGAAAGTATTCTTTCTAGTGACAACACATCATAGAGGATAAAACCGAAGGAGGAGAGGTAAAAAAAAGTAAAAAACTCGGAGGAGGATAAAGACAAGAAAATGAGAAAAAGGTTTGATGAAGCAATGCCAAGCAAAGAAACAGATAGGGTAAGTTTGGAAATAGATAGGTCCAAGTTTGGAACTAAGGATAACTTTCAACTTGTTAATAATCCTTTGTTCGAGGCAGAAGCTAATATGACCTATGATAATCCACTTTTTGAGTTTGGCAAAAGAACTCTTCAAAAATCAGGAGGTGAGACTGAAGTCAATCACAAAACTTGGGATCTAGGAGCATTTCCCATCAATGAAGTTTTGGGACATAATCAAGGTTACAAGACAAATCCTAGTGGTTCTATCATTAGCCACTCTCCAAATAAATTGCAAGAGATTGCAATTCCCAACAGATCAATGAGTTATATACAATCTTTTGATCAACAATCAAATGTGGGATGTTTAAGCTTGGTTGGAAAAAGAGGCGACATGTCAATACAAAATAGTTACGGTTACCACTGTTTTCCCATAGTAATGACATCAGTTTGCGATCAAGTGGATTCTAGAATCTAAACCATTGATAGAATTGAGGTAGCTAATATTGAGAAGTTCTCCAAGTGCAATTGAGATTCTCATTTCCACAGTGAACAGTAATTTTTACCAACATTCTAGAGCATTTATAATTGCAATAAGTTGGAGTATTTGCAATTTTCCCCTTGACATCCTAAGGGAATTTGTCAAGCTTTTTACTCTATGGTTGAACAAAGCTCTCTTGCCATTAATCAAGAAGGAGACCAACAATGATATCTATTTTTGTTTAAAGTTAGACAAAGAGCACTTCTTAGGATTCCAAAACAGATTGAGGATTCCAAAAGAGATTGAGGCAGTTTGAATATGAGAAGCAGATTGTTGAAATCAGCGTAGCACAGCATCAATGTGATGGTTCATGTCCCCTTCCGGTGACATCTCGGGAATGACGAGTTGGCCTATCATACGACCCTCGTAGGCCGATGGGCTGAAGGGGTCACTTGAACTGGCTCGGCTTGATCAGCGAGGATTGATCAGTTGTCTTCGTTACGCTCGATGGGAGGATATTCTGAAATTGCTATTTTTAGCGATTCTTAGCGAGAGTGTGGGACCGCGCTATTTTTGCCGATTGGGCTGTGGCGGCATCGGATTCACTCAATGCATAGAGCATCAGACCCGGATGCGATAATGGAGTTAGAAACAAAGGGAGATATTAATATTTGATGGTATTGATTAAATATTAATTAATTAACGTTTATAATATAAAGTTATAATTTAATATTATAACTTAAGTGAATTCCTTGAGGGGTGCGCCATCATGAAGAAAGGGGCCAGTTTGATATTTTAATTAATAATTAAATATTTAGTGGAGAACTATGGAGAAGTGAAAATATTAAAATACGAATATTTCATTAAAACCCTATTTTCAAGGGAATCGCACTTTTCAGTGTATTTGAGGGTTTGCCTTGGGAATTGAGCCCATTATGAGATTATTGAGTTTGATATTGATCAATTTTTTGGTCTGAGCCTGAGACTTAGGGTTTCACGTTCGATTCCTTGGAGAACGAGCCATCTCCAGCGGAAAGCAATTCAGAGATTGTGCAATATCACTTGATTTATTGCCTACAGAGGTTTTCTTATTCAGAGAAAACTACAGAGCTTCAGAAGAATTAATATTGACAGAGTTCATCAGTGCTTTGCATTCAGAGATCATCCAATAACCTGGGCGCACCATATTCAGAGACATTGATATTGTTTTGGGAGAAGTCCGTACAGCATTAAATGCAGATCTGACAGAGCCGTACCTCTTCAAGCACGTGTTTTCTTCCTTCAAGAGAAACGCCTCTCCATTTTGCATCAAACCTACTTCATTGAAGGCGCCTACAGTGTTGGAGACATATGCATTCATCTGGAAGCAGGAGAAGAGGATTAATTAATTCTGCCGTACCTTTCTGTACCTTCAGCCGTACCAGGAAAATACAGGTTCTTTTCACAATAAAAATCATTAATTCTTATTGCATGCCAGTTGATCATTTTGTATTGAGTCTATATGAATAAATGAGCAAACGTCTTCTATCTCTATTGCATTTTCCATATACATTGAAGATCTAGTATTTTATTAAGAATTTATTATAAATTTCTGGTAAAGCCGTACCTTTGCATTTATTGTTAAAAATCCAAAAATTGCAAAAAAATCACAAAACTTCAGAAAACGTTAGAAAACCTAAAAATATCAGTCAGAGCAGTGACAGGGGGAAACCTAGGGTTTCTACAGTGGTATCAGAGCTTGATTCTGCCATCCTAGGGTTTGGCCATCACATGCAACCAGAGGAAATTGATACATACAGGTACTACACTCGCAGACGTGCCTTGCTTGAAAGGCAACGCAGTTTGAGCAGGCAGCCGGAAATCATGGCTGACAGGAATGATAGGGCTGAGAGAACAGATATACCTCGGACGGATATCCCTCATAACAACCGAGATCAGGATGATGCTGAGGTCTTACTCACACTCAGAGATCTTCGTGCAGGACAACGTCGATCTGATGATGTATTACAGCAGGTAGCACAGGCACTGCAGAGATTAGGGACTTCGAGGAGACCGTCACCACATCGTGACGATGACAGGAGTGATGCTGGGTCACGGAGAGCACCTAGGACAGTGTCACGGACAGCTGATAGGCCTACAAGGCCTACGTTCACGAGACAGGAGCCCGATGAGGCTATGCCAGAGGAGGATCGGGATGATTTGTTTGCTGATAACCTTATGGCAGCAAGCGAGGAGTGGGAGTTGATACCTCCTGCAGTCAGAGAACGGATCACTTTTGACCGTTTTATCACACAGAGGCGTGAACACAATAGGGCTCGTCAGGATTGGAGACCCCGACAGCAGAATAATGACCTCAAACAT
>VDFB02336247.1:0-27341 GCA_007258455.2 Sequoia sempervirens
CCTACCGCACCAAGGAGGATGCACTTAAGTTTTACCAGAACCAGCAGGACCTTTGTGCATCAAATATAAACAAAACTTGGTTACTGAAGCCCAAACCTACTGCAGGGAAGATGCCGAAGAAATTGGTCAGAACAAATTTCAAAGAGGAATATGGCGACATCGTCTTGCTGCTAAATAGAGTAGTAGGCAATCCTCATGGTGCACCTTTCGAAAACTGAACGTATTATTTCATTGATGAAATAATTATCGGAGTCAAGATGTTTAACTGGTCCAGAATGATCAGTGATAGCCTCCATGAGCAGTTGGTCAACCTGGAGGAAACCAGGACCTTTCACATGAGCTCGTACGTCATATATTCGCTTGCAAGGTATTACAAGTATTCTAGCTTGATTTGCAAGGGTGTGGTTGGCAATGGTGAAGGACAGCTCAAGGCCTACGATTGTTATCCACAGTTGCAACTAAAAGAGAAGTGACATTTCCGACGAGCTCATGACGCCTTTCTGATGTACATCACTCAGCTTCTCCAAGGCGGAACACACCAAAGACTCACCCATGAGGCCAAGAGTCTAATCAGTCGATATGGATCCACAGTTTCTAAATTCGATTATCCTAAGTTTACTTACATCAGGATCCAAGGATTCTTAGGAAATCCTTATAGACTGCCCATCTATCCAACCAATAAAATGGTTTTGCTGGAAGTGCTGAGGCAATTGGAGGCGTATCAAAATATTCAAAGGCCAAAACAGAAAGCAGCTGTCACCTTTCCTTTTTTCATCTGCAATATGGAGGAATCATGTCCAACGACTCAAGCAGCGGAGATTGCTCGACTGGAGGTCCAGAAATATCCGTTCATATCATACAATTCCAAGAATAACTTTGATCCACTCCATCACATCAGAACTGTGGACGGAGAGAAATACAAGCACTGGGTAGACTTAGAAGACTAATGGGCTAATGCAGAAGGTGAATATGACGTAAGGAAGAGGTTGTGGTCAAGATTGCCACTAAGTATGATAAGGGCAATAGAGCTTTTCAAAGTGCCTGATCAACTATAGGATGACGGAGTTTATTTGCAGCCAGGCTTCAATGAAAACGAGCCACTCCCCCTTATGAGATGGTTTGAGCCTGAGATGGGTGACCTGGCGTCATTCATGTGGCCTGTTTTCAAGTATTCTCAATGGTGGATAGATCGGCAGGTAGAAACTCTAAGGCAGAGAAATGTGCAATTCACGTATGAATTGATGGGCGATATAGAGTTCTGTTCTTCAAATGCCGGTGCATCTCGTGAAGATGGGCCAACAGATGCCGCCAACTTGAGAAAGAGGAAAGAAATTGGAAAATCTACAAAACAGGACAAGGATAAAATGATAGATGAAGGGCCTTCTCGAAAGAAGCACAAGTCCAGACCTCTTCAGTTGGCCACTTCCAGAAATATAGAAGAAATACTCGCCATGGATAGAGAGTCTTTGGAAAATGTCAGGATTCCTTCCCTAGTCGGAGATGTGGAGCCAATGCAACTGGAGGACGATGCTCAACCTTTTGCTTCAGGCACTGAGATCCTAGAATCAGACAATGATACAGATATTATGGAGGGAGAATTCGAGGAAGGAATGATTTCCGCCCTCAAAGGAATCCAGAAGGACCCATCCGTGCAGGAAATTCCAAATATGCAAGAACTCCATAATATGCCAGAGATTCAGGAAGAGCAAGAAGTACAGGATATTCAAGAAATCCAAGGTCAACAGGAGGACGGAATTGAGCAGCCAACCATCCCAGAGTGGCTAAAAGAAAGATTAAATAGAAAGGCGCCAGTAGAGGTTCCTAAAGAAGATGATGCCACAGATTTCTTGGCAAGACTAGAACAAACTGCCCCAAGGAAGAAAGCCAGAAAATTTTCTACCATCCAAAGGGATGAGGTTGGCAACCGCACAGTACAAGTTGCAGTACCTACAGCCGACAAGTTCCAAGATGAGATTGCCCCTGATGAGTATGCCATCACGACCATTGATATGGGTCCAACAACAAAAGGGCAGGAAGTGGAAGACTTGGACAATTCCGTTGCCACCATCAAGTCCAGGCTGGAAAGGGAAGTGGCCAAGAAAAAAGAATATAAAAAAGAGATTGAGCGCCTAAAAGATTACATCCAGCACTTGACCAAGCCACTAAATGAAGGTGACCAAGCAACGCTTCTACCTCCAAATTCTTCACAAGAACCAGTCATAAATTTTGAAGAAGAATTGACTACGGCAAGAGAGGCTAAGGATTGGATGGATGAAAGGAAAGAAGAGGCGGTGGCATTTGCAGAAAAGCTGGCACGTGTGTACGAACAAGCTTCCTTTCTACTATCACGAGTTGCAGACTTAGTAGAATCGTGGGGCGGCCTCAAAGATATTCAGGGAAGGATTATCCCATGTATTCAAGAATTAAAAGGTATCTCGAAGCAAAGGTTGATTGATGACAGGGTTATTGAAGCCGGAGTGGCATATGATTTCAGTGGATGGTATTATGCTCTGATCTCACGAAGAGGAGTCCTGGAAAAGGTAAAGCAGGATGGTGCCAAAGTTGAAGAACAAGCAAAAGAAATTCAGAGTAAAATTTACGAGATGGCTGCAGATATGCTCGACAAAGATACTGTTCGAAAGAAACACTTGCGGCCAAAGAATTTAAAAGAACAAGTGCAGAGGATTTTCTCCACCATTTCCGAGCCAATCATGAAAGAAAACTTCACTAGGGTATTCAACTTCATGACTGTCAGAAACACTTTCTTGCTGCAGGAACCAGAATGGGCGACCACTTTTGTAGAATGTGCTGAGAGCTTGGACTTGTTAGAATACAACATCAACGTGCTGCCGGACATTGCCATGGAGGAGGTTGGCTTGATCGTGTCTAGATTCACCGAGTGCAATGCCGCACAAGTGGATAAGGATGCAGCTCCAGATGTCTAAAGTTCTCTCCAGTTAACTGGTTGATGTTTTGGAAACCCTAATTAGGGTTTAGTCATGTTAAATTTGGGCCATTGATCTCATTTCAATCTTGGCCATGCATTGTAATTCGGAGGTGCTATATAAACCCCCCCCTCACTCTCTCAAGGGGAGCTTAGAATTCATTAGACGACATTGGAGAATTAGAGATTGAAGATAATTAGATTGTAAAAAATAAAGAGAGAGAGTTTTTATGAGATTGTTGTGAAAACACCATTTTGATAATAAAGTTCATCATGCATGAGGTGCCTTGAATCCTTGATTGTCAAATGGTTGCATGGTCGCATATTCTCTTTCTCATTCAGTAAATTTGAATTAGAACTTAAATGTATGATAAAAGAATGAGAGATTGATAATGAAGATTAGTGAAACCTAGCTCATACTTTCTTTGAGTGGATGCTTTTCACCCAATGTGTAAAGTTAGACTGAGCTTTATTGTGGATGCTTAACTTCTGTTTGGATAATTATTGTTCAATTTGATGGTAGTTATTCATTACGTGAAAATCATAAGCACATTCCCAGAAGATTGCACTTGCTTTGTGTAGTTGTCGTCTAACGTGGCGAAGCAGAGTATTGTCTATTTGGTTTCATTCAATTTTCGTCGTCTCTTGATTTCTTAGGAATAGCATAGGATCTCTAAAAAACCCTTACTCTTTTTTCACTTTTTTTATAAAGTCAGAAAATCCAAAATGATGCTGTATTTATGTCTCTGCTTTCCCGAGTAACTTGCAAAAGTAAATCCCAATTGTGCCCCCAGCAAATCACATCAAGACCACAGAGCTTATCCGCATCATCTTAAACATTGGAATTACCATATGATCTTACTTGCAATCTTAGCATACAAGGTAATTTTTCAAGAGAGGATATAGCGTCTTTGACACTTTATTCTAGAATGTTTGTTGTGTCATAAAACACGCATCAATAGGACTGAGATCCAAGTCTGATTGGCTCACCATTGAGGTTGAAAGTCAATCTTTACACCTTGTGATTTCTTTCCTAATGAAATCCCTAGGGAAAGGCTGCCATTAAGATTCCTATAGGTTTTCCACACACAAAACCTTTGGGGACCCCTTTCCCCACATTTCACATCCTAGATTGTTAGGGAATGTGTTCCCAGGAACAAAGAGAAGTATAAAAACATGGAGATACGCAAACTCAAGAACGCTACATAATATGGACCAATTATGCATTAGTAAGGCCACAAAATTGTTGGAGTGGAAATAAAATGTGATCAAACTTTTATGAATGTAACATAGTAACTGGTGATGAGTTAATGGGGTTTTAGATGTAACATAACTAACAAGTCACAAAGGAGTCTTTCATGCAACTTGGCTATAATGAATAATGAGTTGACATAGAGATAGTTTGAATGTGCTAAATATTCTCTTGATGAGAGCTGTTATTGCAGCTAGGCTAGACCATGTCCATGACAAACTTAAAAAGTCTAGAAGAAGCCAATAATGGTAGTTGTTGCGGTGCTATCTTACAAATACAAAGCTTATGTGATCCTTCTCTAAATTGGTTGAAGCTATGAATTTGATCATGGAGTGGAGTGGCTTACAACCTAAGTCTAATGAGGATTGGAAGAAAGCCTTTAGGAGATAACATTGAAACTTTGAACATATAAAAAAAGCAACTATTTCAAGAAAAGGCTCCTCAATATTTGTTTTAAAGAACCTTTTAAGTTCTAAGTAATAGTATCTACCACAAATTGTGTATAAAGTTGGGCATAAAAATTTCTATTTTATGTTGACCCTTGTTCAAAGAGAGCTTGTATATTGGGTTCTCACAATGCATATGGCTTGCAAATAGCCCTTTGAGCTTCAAGTTAGTATCTACTAACCACAAGATTTTAATTTTGAGTTCTACGTTCCAAAGTCGATCAACCTCATTGCATACAAAAAGGTGGTTTTTTTGTCATGGAGATGATGAGAGCAAACACTATCACCTAGAATGAATCTTGCCATAGGTTATTGATGAGCACACAACTATATTGAGAGGGGGATGGGTGGATCAATACAACAACAATCTCCTACTTTTCAAAACTTAATCAACCACAACAATAACACACATGCAATTAAGAACAAGATGAACACACAATTATACTAGGAAGGGGGGTGAATCAGTATAAGTGTGTGTTTCATCGATTGGTGTCAAGTGGCTAAATGAGTCCAAGCTTTTTGACACTTTTTGGAGAGAAGCGGTTCATATGGCAGTCCACATTTTGAATCGAGCACAAATTAGGGTGAACAATAGCAAAACACGATGTGAACTTTGGAAGGGAAGGCCTGCATCAGTGAAGTATTTCAAAGTGTTTGGGAGAAAATGTTATATCAAGCGAGATGATGAAGACTTGGGGAAAGTTTCATTCCAGGTGTGATGACGGTATCTTCCTTGGATACTCTTTAAGAAGCAAGGCCTATAGATGCTATAACAAAAGATTGCACAAAGTTGTTGAAAGTGCAAATGTGAGAGTTGATTAAGAAAGGAATCAAAAGAAAATGGCACAAGAAGCTGATTGTCAAAAAGAAGATAGTGGAAAAGAAGAAGTAGAGGAAGTTGAAAATGGAAAAATTGAGCAAAGAAATCCAAAGACACCATCAAGGGCACCATCCAAGACAACGTCTAGATTTGTTCAAAAGAATCATCCAAAAAATCTAATCATCGGTGACAAAGATAAAAAATTTAGATGAGGAGATTAGCCAGTATATGTGGACATGAGAATTTGTCCTTGCTCGTGAAAGTGGAACCCAAGAGTTTTGAAGAAGCTTGAGAAGAGAAGTAATAGGTAAAAGCCATGGAAGAAGAGTTGGATAAAATAGAGAAAAATGAAACTTGGGTACTTGTCCCAAGACCTAAGGACAGGAATGTCATTGGCACTAAATGGGTTTATAGGAACAAGTTAAATGAGGATGGCCAAGTTGTCAAGAACAAAGCAAGACTTGTATGCAAGGGACATGCTCAAGTTGAGGGTTTGATCTCAAAGAGACATTTGCCACTGTTTCTTGTCTTGAGGGTATAAGGAAATTTACAACTCTAATCACAAATCTGATGCAGTGTCCTTCCCTCACAAATCTGATTCAAGTGATGTATTTCTTCTTTCACAAAACTGATTTAAATATTGCAATATATTCAATCACAAATCTGATCACAATGATGCATTGCTTCCACAAATATTTCTGCCTTAAGGACTGCTCTAATTTCCCTTACGAATCTCCTCGTAGACTGTTTTTAAATCTGCTTATATACTTTCTTCAAATCTTCTTACAAGGTCTGAGTTAGTTCTTTCAGATCTGCCTTTGAATCTGATTTAGATCTGCTCTTGAATCTGGTTTAGACCTGCTCTTGATTTTGATTTAGATCTGCTCCAAATTTGCTATTATTCTCCTCTTGAATCTGTAATAATATTTTTTTCTAGATCTGCTTTGAATATCCTTCTTTTACTTCTCTTCTCCTCTCACAAATGGCTGGTGGATCAGGATGTATGATAGACTTGTACAAAAAACACACACTTCCTTTACCTCTCAAATGCAAATATATATCATTTCCAAATGAAGTGATTTCACCAACCAACACATCCATTCCAAGGGAGGCGACTCTAAATAAATATGCACCCCTTAACATTAACCTTTTGGGTGCTCATGAAGGGGTCGGACCCTTAAATAATAGCACATAAATTGGGGCACCACTATAAAGGGGGGTCGGCCCATTTTATTAATTTTTATTTGCAATTTAATTTTCAAGGAGAGGAGCACTAGACATGGATCAGCCATGTAGGAAAATAACAAACAATTATTTATGCAATTTAATGTTTAAATTGCCTGAATGGGAGTGATGAAGGAAGGCAATGGAGCACAGGAGGATGTGTTGAATTATAGAAGCAAGAGGATGAAGATAGACTTATGGATAAACGTGTTGATGGGACTGGATCAAATCGAAACCGACAACAGAAGGATTTAGGCATAAATGTAGATTTGTTTGATATTGTGGACAACGATGCAAAAGACTTGGAAGCCATGGCAGTTATTGGTTGTTTCTTGGGGAAAAGGTTCACTAGAAAGGAGATTGGTGAATGGGTGATTAAAAATTGGCAGTCAGATCCTATGATCAACTTTATCCCCAAAGGCATCTTTGTAGCAGTGTTTGAATCAAATGAAGCAAGGGAAAAAATTCTGCGGATTGATGAATGGAAGAATGGAAGTAGTTTTTTATATCTACAGAAATGGGAGAGAAACTTTGACCTTTTAGTTTTCAATCCAAAGAATGGACCAATATGGTTAAGATTATATAATCTTCCTTATGAATATTGGTCAAGCAGTTGCCTAACAAAAATATGTGATGCTTTTTCTCAAATGATCAAAGTAGATCTCAAAGATAGTGAATCTTTGATTTACGCAGGGATTAAAATTGTGACCGTAAGAGAAATCCTAGATATCATTTGCTTATTGATAGGGGAGCTTACTTAGATTTAATCAATTGAAATTGAAAAACCAATTTTTTTTGCTTAAAATGTAGAAGGCAAAATCATTTTGAGGTAGAATGTAGGAGGTTTCCCCCAAAATTCAAGGATGTTTGGAAAGAAAAATTCATAGCGATTTGTGGCAAATGATCAAGAGGTAGAGGAAAGATTGGTACCAAAAAGTCCCAAATGTTTGAAGGACATGATGTTAACTGCCCAAATGGATATAACGAAGAAGAATCAGAAATGCCAAAATTGGAAGACGCAACACAATAGATGGGCAACACCCAAACAAAAGAATATTTGGATTTGCTTCCGAACAGGGAGACGATGACACCATCAATATTTTGGAGCCGAGAAGCATCAGCTAAAGTGCAACCAAGACATTGACTTCGGCCTTTGGCTCAAAGTTAGGAAGAAAAACAAATAAACAAAAGAGGGAAGAGGCTTTGAATGGCGATCAAACGTCAATAAAGTCATACATGTTGAGATCCAAGGGAGGAAACTCCTTCCTTGGGGGGAGATGAGGATTCTTACGTAGAATGTTAAATGCCAAAATATAGATCTCCTAACAAAAGGCATCTGGTTAAATGCCAGTTAGAATGCCAAAATATAGATCTCCTACTACTTTAGGAAACTAAGTTAGAAGGAGAGGAAACAACAATGTTTTGTAAATATTGCAAAGGTTGGGAAGGCTTATTTGTAGATGCAAAAGGTGCCTTGGGTGGTCTGGGCGTAATGTGGCGCCCAACATGGATGAAGATTGTACACATGGACTCAAACCTCAACTGGATGAAAGTTAAGGTACATATGTTATCCTCTAAAAATAAGTATTTACTTTATAATGTCTATGACCCAATAAAAAAAGAGGACAAAAAAGCAGTATGGGATTCTATAAGTCAAAATCATTAAGCAACAAGTGGTAAGGTGATAATTGGGGGGATTTCAATGCAATTGTGGATAAAAATGAGAAATTGGGGGGTCTTCTTAGAATGCATGTGAACAGGACCAAATTTTTTTTTTTCATAAAAGATTACAATGCAACATGCACCCGTTAAGGTTAGCATAAACCAAAACGATGCAGAAAGTAACTCTAACCAGAATGTACACCAGGATCCCGATGCGGGCAAGGTGTGAGCATTGGTCAGAGGATCTCAAAGTAAATACTGAACAAGAACTCTAACCAGAGATGCGCCGGCGAACGACGAGCATTCGGTCAGAGGATCCCTATCTATTGCAATACTGAAAATAGCTCAACACCAAGTATGTGCTACTCGATCCGTGAAGGATAGGAGGCGACCATATGGCGGAGACTTAGGAAATTACAATGCAAGAAAGTAAAAGGCGGCAAGCCAGCCTCTTCCACTTATTCAGTGGGCAGTACAAGTAAATACCAAATGAGAGGAGAGAATTGCTGACAGTACTACTGTTCAGCTTACAATAAATTAGAGAGTTTGTCAATATCTTAAGATTAGAATCCTTTCGAAGCTATATCAAATTAAGAACTCCCTTTCACACTCCCAAGCTCACTGAATATCAACTCCTCACACACTAATGAACTTTCTCAAATCTGATGTGACTGTTTTTGACAGAAATGATACAGAACAGCAGCATGAAAACTCATCAAAATGCATATAACTCACTCTAAACACATCCTATTGACGAAAGATCAAATGCAGATTGCTATACTGATGCAGGCGCCCAAGATACAATCCCTAAACCACTCAAAACAAGCCTTATTTATTTTTGCACAAACTCCAATGTACCTCAAGATGGTACGGCCCAGCTGCAAGGGCGAATTTCCTTTATAAAATCAAAGAGACATAAATAAAATCTGGAAATTGGCAAGCATGGTCGCCCTTCATAAACAGATTGAAAGATCCAACACCCAGAATGATAACATTTTTATTTCATGAGCTACGAGCGATTCTTACATTCCTCAATGACATTCAGCAACATCAAAATATGACAGAAAATGTAAACTAGAACTCCAACAATGCAATTACTCAACTAGAAATGCAATTCAAACCTAATACAAGCTAACCTCTCAACTAGTTGCTATCTTTCAAGCAAGAAGATGAGCCAATGCTAGGAGGTGTGCTTTCCTCGAAGCGAGTGCCTGAAGTCAATCCAGCAGCATAACGGTGTAGTAGACAGAAGATGCCAAATGAAGAGCTGAGGCCTGAATATATAGACGAGAGAGAAACATCTAGAAGCTTCCAGAGGGCGCCCAAAACCCTAATTTCAAATTCACCTTTTCCCTCCAAGAGATGGCGTCCATTTTCACTTTTGCTTATTTCACATTTTAAAATAAAGTCAAACCTTCATATAGGCGTCCTTTTTCAAAAGCTCAATATTTGACTTTATAAAATATAACTTATTCCTCCATGGCGCCTAGACCCTTAAAGTCCCTCTTTTAAAACAACTTAAGTTGTGCTTGCTATACAAAAGGGTCATATAATATTAAAATATAATATTATAAGAAAATTACTTATCTCACCAAGAATAATGCGCCCAAGGCCAAGAACTGAAGTGCCAGCTGAAACAACTGAAGAAGTGATCCAACTGAACTGAATCCAACTGTCCACTGCCAAAAATAGAATTTACTAAAAATAGTAAATTCGCGAAGTTGCCCGGAATGCCAAACTGAACACACCACTGCGAAGCTCTCTGAAAACCCAGAAAGAATCCGCAGTCAGAAATCCAAACTCCAAGCAACAACCTCCTCAAAACTAGGAAACCCTAATTTCACCATCCGCATAGCCTACGGGTCTCCGGAATAGGCCAACGGTCAACAGAAACGATCACTGCTGAGAAGGGGACATTACAGTCCGCCCTCCCCAAGATTGCTTGCCCTCAAGCAATCGCAAGTCTGGATGCTGTAGAATTTCCTCATCCTCCCAAGTAGCATCCTCCAATGGTAAATTCTTCCACTTTACCAAGTACTCTTTGATTGTTCTCCTCCTCAAGGAACGCTCTCTGAAATCAATAATCTGTTCTGGAACCAAGGTCAACTGCCCTTCTTCATCCAAAGGAGGTAACTGTGATGAAGCCACAACGTTGTGCCCAAGTGCCTTTTTGAGGCGAGACACATGGAAGACATTGTGGACCTTACTACTCGAAGGTAGTTCCAACTCATAAGCCACCGCTCCAACCTTCCTAACAACTTTGAATGGTCCATAGAAGCGTGGTTTCAGCTTCTCAGCTCCACTCTTCTTAAGTGTGGACTGTCTGTAGGGCTGAAGCCGAAGATATACCATGTCACCCACTTCAAATGAGCACTCAACACGCTGCTGATCAGCGTACATCTTTTGCTGATTTTGTGCCATTTGAAGGTTGTCCTTCAAGGATTTCAAAACATCTTGGCTCTGCTGCAACCAATCCTTGGCTTGAGGAGCTTTGCTATCGCCAAACACCAAATCCGCAAAGCTTGGAGCCTCGTAACCATAAAGGGCCATGAATGGAGACATCTTTATTGACATATGGAAAGATGAATTGTAGCAATATTCACCCAAGTGGAGCCATTTTACCCAAGCTCTTTGCTGTTCCGAGACATAATTTCTGAGATAGCCCTCCAACCATTTGTTCACAATCTCCGTTTGCCCATCCGTTTGTGGGTGATAGCTAGTGCTTGGAGTAAGCACTGTACCACTCATCCTAAAAATTTCCTGCCAAAAGGTGCTTAGGAACTTGTTGTCCCTATCGCTCACAATATTTTTAGGCAACCCATGCAATCTAAACACTTCGTGGAAGAACAAATCTGCAACTTGAGCTGCTGTAAATGTGCTAGTGATGGCAAAGAAATGAGCGAATTTGGTCAATCTGTCCACTACAACATAAATACAGTCTTTGCCTTGGGCCTTAGGCAACCCGGTGATGAAATCCATAGAGATACTCTCCCATTTTTGACTTGGAATGGGAAGTGGCTGCAGTAGACCAGCTGGAAGAGAGTGCTCATTTTTATTCATTTGACAAGTACTACACTCCTTGATGTGACGCTGAACATCATCTTTCAACCCCTTCCAAGAGAATCTCTCTCGAATCTGCTTGTATGTCTTGAAGTACCCTTGATGACCAGCAAGTGGACTGTCATGGAAAGTCACCAAAATCTTCTTCTTAAGTTTAGAATCAGCCACCAAGAAGATTCTTCCCTTGTAGTGGATCAACCCATCAACTACCTTGTACCTTTCATCATGAAAAGTACCTTCAATAACGCTGGTTGCAAACTGATTTTTGGCGTAATCAGCAAGCAACAACTCCTTCCAATCAGCATTAAGCTCACACAATGAGCTCAAGTGAGGCCTTCTGGACAAAGCATCAGCCACAATGTTATTCTTCCCTTTGACATACTCAATGTCAAAATCGTAAGCTTGTAGCTTACTCACCCACTTCTGCTGTCTCTCATTCAAGTCCTTCTGATGCATAAAGTGCTTGAGACTGTTGTGATCAGTCTTGACCACGAATTTACTTCCCACCAGATATTGTCTGAACTTGGCTAATGCATGCATGATTGCAAGCATTTCTTTGTCGTAGATAGAGTAGGTCCTTTCAATCCCTCTTAATTTTCTGCTTTCAAATACAATTGGATGCTTCTCTTGCATCAAAACAGCCCCAATACCTTCCCCTGATGCATCACACTGTAACTCGAAGGGTTTGGAGAAATCTGGTATGGCCAATACTGGGCAAGAACTCATGATTTTCTTGAACTTATCAAACACACTCTGAGCTTTTTCTGACCACATGAAAGCCCCCTTTTTAGTGAGGTCAGTAAGAGGAGCAGCACTTTGAGAATACCCCTTTACGAACCTTCTGTAGAAGCCACAAAGACCCAAGAATCCCTTCAAATGAGTCAGATTTTCTGGAGGTGGCCAATCTACTATAGCCTTGATCTTTTCTGGATCAACCTTCACCCCTTCAGCGCTGATTATATGGCCAAGGTAGAGCAGCTCCTTCATTCCAAATTCACATTTGGACTCTTTTGCAAACAAACTTTCTGATTCAAGAATGCTAAGCACTTCCTCCAAGTGCTTGAGGTGTTCTTCCCACGTCTTGCTGAAGATGAGAATATCATCAAAGAAAATTAACACAAATTTCCTCAACTGCTTCTGGAAGACTCTGTTCATGCAAGACTGGAAAGTGGCTGGAGCATTAGTCAAGCCAAAGGGCATGACTAGGAACTCAAAATGACCATAGTGGCATCTGAACGCCGTCTTCTCAACATCTGAGCCCCTCATCCGGATTTGATAGTAACCCGATCTCAAATCAATTTTGGAGAAGAATTTAGCACCATGTAGCTCATTAATGAGCTCATCGATCCGAGGAATAGGATACCGATTTTTTATTGTGCTTTGATTCAAGGCACGATAATCCACACACATGCGGATGGTGCCGTCTTTCTTCTTCACAAGGACTACAGCTGAAGCAAAAGGACTCTTGCTAGGGCGAATGAAGCCCATCTCCAGGAGTTCCTTAATGTTCTTCTCAATTTCATCTTTCTGCTTCTTAGGATATCGGTAAGGAGTTGTGATGACTGGTTTGGCCCCTTCTTTGAGCTCAATAACATGCTCAGCACCTCTTTCTGGTGGTGGCCCAGGTGGTAGATCAGCAAACACCTTACTCCTTTTGGTGAGTATGGATTGAATATCAGGAGGATATTCCCTCTTGGTCTCAACTGGACTGGCAGGAAGAACCATGCATTCCGCAGCCCACTCCACTTGGTCATGTCTAATCAGCCTTTCCATCCTTTTGAAAGAAACTATACGAGGACCACCATTAGACATTCCTCTCAAAACAACTCTCTTACCATCAGATTGGAACTTGAGCTCCATTGTTTGCAAGTTGAGGGAGATTTCACCAAGTGAACGTAACCACTGTATGCCCAAAACTGCATCTGTGTCACCAATAGTAACCACATAGAAGTCATCTTTGACTTCATAATTTCCCAACTGCAAAGACATGTTAGGAACTCTTCGTGTGCAGGAAATGTGAAACCCATCAGCCACCATGACTTTGAAGCCTTCGAATTCTTCAGTTTTGAGACCTCTCTTTGCAACCACACCTTCATCAATGAAGTTATGCGTTGCACCAGTATCAATTAATGCAACAATACGATGGCCTCCAACTCCACCACGAACCTTGAAAGATTCGTTCTTTTGGAAACTAGAGAGTTGGGCAATAGGGCCCCCAACTCCTTGTTCATGATCGGACTCTTCTGTGGCTCTTTCATCCTCGCTGTCCCCAAAATAAGACTGCTGATCAGACATATCAGATGCTGATTCATAATCTGAATAGGTTCCCATTTGATTATAACGCCCTCTTCCAGGACATCTATGGCCTTTAGTCCAAGGCTCTAAACATGTGTAACATTTGCCCTCCTTTCTGAGCTGTTCACGTTGCTCTTCAGTCAATTTAGGTGGGAACTTCTTGTGCTGATTAGAAGAATGTCTTCTATCCTTATCCTTCTTGTGGCCAAAAGGCTTAGGCGGGAATTTAGGCCTAGGGGCTGACAACTCCATACTACGAGCCTTCTTGATTGCCTCATCAAGACTTGGTGGATCGAAAGCTTTAACCCATCCTTTCAAGGGTTCAACCAAACCTTCAGAAAACAACACAACCAATCTTCTTTCGGTGATGTTGGGCACCATCACAGACAGTCTCTGGAAATCAGCAATGTAAGAATCCAAGGAGCCATGCTGTTTGAGTTGTGCAAGCTCGCGAAATCTTACGTCAGGATCCTTAGTGTCGAACCTTTCAATCAGCTTGTTGGTGAATTCTCCATAGGTTCGAATAAGGTTATGGCCAAGAGTGACCAAACCATGGTACCACCACTCATGGGCAGCTCCTTCTAAATGGAGTGTTGCAAACTTGATGGCATCTTCTTCTGGCATGGGACGAAGTGAAAGGTAGTTGTCTAACTTCTGAACCCATGATCTTGCTGAACACGTATCACTTCCATCGAAGTGAGCCAATGTTACCTTCCCTAAGGCTTGATGGAAATCAGTTCTAGGAACCCAATTAGCTCGGTTATCAACTCTTCTTCCTTGTCTTCTGTCCCTCTGATTCAAGAATTGATCAAAGGACCATTGGTTCCTAAGATCAGGGGGTAGGGTAGCATACTCCATATAGGCTTGTCGGGCATCGTCTACCAAGGGAACGGGAGCTTCAACTGGTTGTTCTTCTCTTGGAGTGAATGTAGGAAAGAGCGGTCTAGAGGCTGATCCGCTAGAGATGGCATCATGCTGTCCAATGGTTCTACTACCTCCATTACCATTGTTTCCATTATGCCCGTTGTTTCCATTGACACCACTGCTTTCTCCTGTAGCATGGTTTTGATTCGGAATATGGTTCTGAGTAGCTTGCTGATCCATTTTAGCAAGTAATCGAGACATCATCTCAATCATTCCATCAAACTTCTTTTCCATCCTTGCATCCTTCTCTTCCATGGCTGTCCTAAGATTATCTGACATGTTCTCAACTGTTTTACCCGTATCCACTGTTATTCCAGTTTCTCTCAAAGCCTCTGAAAAAGTATCTGCTTCTGGCACTGACGGAAGCTGTATCTGTTGTCTTCTGGCCTGACCTCTGGTGAAGTATCTGCAATCACTGTCACTCATCTGACCACTGAATCACTGTTGGGCACAGGTTGGCAGAATCATGGCTCTGATACCACTGTAATGAACCGGACCAATTTTTTTTTTGTTTTTTCATAAAAGATTACAATGCAACATGCACCCGTTAAGGTTAGCATAAACCAAAACGATGCAGAAAGTAACTCTAACCAGAATGTACACCAGGATCCCGATGCGGGCAAGGTGTGAGCATTGGTCAGAGGATCTCAAAGTAAATACTGAACAAGAACTCTAACCAGAGATGCGCCGGCGAACGACGAGCATTCGGTCAGAGGATCCCTATCTATTGCAATACTGAAAATAGCTCAACACCAAGTATGTGCTACTCGATCCGTGAAGGATAGGAGGCGACCATATGGCGGAGACTTAGGAAATTACAATGCAAGAAAGTAAAAGGCGGCAAGCCAGCCTCTTCCACTTATTCAGTGGGCAGTACAAGTAAATACCAAATGAGAGGAGAGAATTGCTGACAGTACTACTGTTCAGCTTACAATAAATTAGAGAGTTTGTCAATATCTTAAGATTAGAATCCTTTCGAAGCTATATCAAATTAAGAACTCCCTTTCACACTCCCAAGCTCACTGAATATCAACTCCTCACACACTAATGAACTTTCTCAAATCTGATGTGACTGTTTTTGACAGAAATGATACAGAACAGCAGCATGAAAACTCATCAAAATGCATATAACTCACTCTAAACACATCCTATTGACGAAAGATCAAATGCAGATTGCTATACTGATGCAGGCGCCCAAGATACAATCCCTAAACCACTCAAAACAAGCCTTATTTATTTTTGCACAAACTCCAATGTACCTCAAGATGGTACGGCCCAGCTGCAAGGGCGAATTTCCTTTATAAAATCAAAGAGACATAAATAAAATCTGGAAATTGGCAAGCATGGTCGCCCTTCATAAACAGATTGAAAGATCCAACACCCAGAATGATAACATTTTTATTTCATGAGCTACGAGCGATTCTTACATTCCTCAATGACATTCAGCAACATCAAAATATGACAGAAAATGTAAACTAGAACTCCAACAATGCAATTACTCAACTAGAAATGCAATTCAAACCTAATACAAGCTAACCTCTCAACTAGTTGCTATCTTTCAAGCAAGAAGATGAGCCAATGCTAGGAGGTGTGCTTTCCTCGAAGCGAGTGCCTGAATACAATCCAGCAGCATAACGGTGTAGTAGACAGAAGATACCAAATGACGAGCTGAGGCCAGAATATATAGACGAGAGAGAAACATCAAGAAGCTTCCAGAGGGCGCCCAAAACCCTAATTTCAAATTCTCCTTTTCCCTCCAAGAGATGGCGTCCATTTTTCACTTTTGCTTATTTCACATTTTAAAATAAAGTCAAACCTTCATATAGGCGTCCTTTTTTCAAAAGCTCAATATTTGACTTTATAAAATACAACTTATTCCTCCATGGCGCCTAGACCCTTAAAGTCCCTCTTTTAAAACAACTTAAGTTGTGCTTGCTATACAAAAGGGTCATATAATATTAAAATATAATATTATAAGAAAATTACTTATCTCACCAAGAATAATGCGCCCAAGGCCAAGAACTGAAGTGCCAGCTGAAACAACTGAAGAAGTGATCCACTGAACTGAATCCAACTGTCCACTGCCAAAAATAGAATTTACTAAAAATAGTAAATTCGAGAAGTTCTCGGAATGTAAGGCCGGGAACACACCAGCTGGAAGCTCTCTGAGAAAACCGAGAGAATCAGCGGTCGGAAATCCAAACTCAAGCAACAACCTCCTCAAAACTAGGAAACCTAATTTCACCATCGCGCAGCCTCACGGTCTCCGGCGAGGAATAGGCCAACGGTCAGCGAGAAGCGATCCTAACTGAGGAGGGGACATTCTTAGAATCACACAATCACAAAGAGACTTTGTAAATGTTATTGAGGAAAATAATCTGTTCGATATCAAATCAAATAATGGCACATACACTTGGAATAATAGGCAGAAAGGTTTCACTAATATTGCAGAGTGCCTAGATAGGTTTTTGGTTTCAGAAAATTGGCTGCAAGAAACACTACTACCTAAGGCCTCAATATGGTCAATTTCAATCTTTGACCATTTTCTTGTTGAGTAAACAATAAGCGAGGAAACAAATCCAATGAAGGGAAAATTTAGGTTTGAAAGAATGTGGTTAAGAAGTGAAGAGTTGGTGGATTTGATGAAAATATGGTGGGAAAAGCCTATCTTGATCGAGGGGACAAAAATGTTTGTATTTCAAAAGAAACTACAACAAATGGACACTTTAAAATGTGGAACAAAGAATCCTTCAAAAACATTTTCTCAAAGAAAGAACACATTGAAGCAGAATTAGTTTCTTTGGGTGAATTGGTATTGAAGTTAGGAATGACGACTTCTGAATTTGAGAAAGAGAAGTCATTGATGGCTGAATACAAAGAATTTCTTGCGAGAGAAGAGAGCTATTGGCGGCCCAAGTCGAGGGATACTTGGTTAGAGGAAGGGGACCTTAATACAAAGTTTTTCCTTAACTCAACTAAGGTAAGTTGTAATGTCCCCATTTTGGCCCATACACTCTTCTTTTGGATTTAGCCTATTTCCGGAAATCCGTAGGCTAAGTTGAAGTATAAAACTAGGGTTTCCTCTTTCAGATACTGCTCAGTTGGCGTTCAGAGGATGTTGTGCAGACTTACTATTTATAGCAGTTTGCTATTTTTAGCAAGTCTATCTTTTGGCAGTATCTATCTAGCAGCAATTCAATCCTTTGCAGTTCAGTGTTCAGTTTGGCTTTCTAATGGTTTTGAAGTTAACTTACTATTTTTGGCATTTACTATTTTTAGTAAGTTCATTTTTGGCAGAAGCATCATCATCAATTTGGTTTAGTTTGGCATTTGTCAGTTTGCTATTTTTAGCAATTCATTAGTTGCAGCTTGGGCATTGTATTTGGTTATCTCCTTGGACTAAGTTTAGGACTTAATCAATTTCATATCTTGAAGTTGTACCCAGCCTAGGCCCGATGACTTCAGTTGTTTTAAAGAAGGGGACATAAAGGGGTCAAGTGAGCATTTAATTGTTGTAAATGCTTTATTGTTGCAATATGAAATGGATGCCTAAAAGGGAAGTTGAATGATATTTTATTATTTCAAAGTAAAAGGCAAAAGGTGGCGTCCCTTTGGAAGTTGAAGTGATTCAACTTCTTGGAATTGAAAGAGTTCTTGTTGCTTCATTTGCCAACTAAAGAAACATATATTGCTCTTTGTTTGAAGGCGATGTCGAATGTTTGTATGCTAATGTTATCTTTGTCAAAATGACAACTTGTTTAATACTTGAGGGATGCTTACCTCTAGTTCAATCAATTTAGTGTTTTGAAAGACAACACCCTGGATTGGTCTTTTTGCTGCTTCTCAATCAGACTAGCAAATTGTGCTTCAAAGTTGGTGAATTTTGGTGAGAATTTCAGTTTTAATGTTGCTGGTGTATACACAGCTGAAGGTGTTTTTCATTTACAGCTTTTGATGTGAATTTATTTTGGTTATGGGTATTTGATCCTTGCAATTCTATGCTAATGGCGATCATATTTGGAGAATTTCAGAATTTAATTCCAAGTATTTGATTTTTAGCAAAAGAAATCGCCCCTCTTGAGGGCCGTACCATCTTGAGAGTGCTTTGGGATTCGTGCAAAATAATATCATGAGTTTTGATGCAGTTTTGTGGTTTGAGTTTGGGCGCCTATCCTCCAAAGAGACTTTGCATTTCGTTTCATTCAATTCAGAGGTATATTGAAAGAGTTGTGATCATTTTTATGAGTTTGCTGTTTGCTGATAGACATTTCCAGATTGCAGATTTTTATATCAGACTTGTTAGTTTTTGATATAATGCTGGTTTGAGCTTCAATTCTTCATCTTATATCATTGTAAATGTTAGAGGAAGTGATACTCTAACTGTTTAATGTTTTTGGAAGATTATCTATTCTATTTGCAGCTGTTCTTATTCTTTGTAAAGCTAGTTAGTAGTACTAACAGCTCTTCCTTTACTTGCTGCAATTTTATATCTGTTTTACACTCCCACAATTGAGTGGTTGAGTTTTAGAATAAACTTATATCTTGTTTGTAATTTCCCCCCATGTTATAAGTGGTTGTGTGGACAGTATTCCCCCCATGTTAATAAGTGGAAGAGTGGATTTAAAGGCTGGCTTGCTGCCTAATAATTGTTGTAAACTCACCCACTGAATAAGTGGAGTATTCCCGCTTGTGGCGGATGCACCCATGGATGAATTGTACTCAGCTGTTTTATGCCTAGCGATCCTCGACCATATGCTGTCTTTCCTTTATTGGGATCTTGGTGAACATTCTTGGTTAGAGTTATCTTCTTCTTTGGTTTACATTTTAGAACTAAGCTAATGGGTGTTTGGTTGTTGATTTGAATGTTAATTTTGGAAAAAAAATTAAAGAGAATATTTCAAAAGCGTAGCTGGAATAGAATTATGCAAATCCTAGATGGCAATGGGGATGTTATATCTAATGAGACAAAAATAGCAAAGTTGGGCGTTACCTATTTCAAAACTATGCTGGGCAGTGATGGGGAAGCCAACTTGATGAATTGCAACATCATAAATGTTATAGAACTGTTGGTAACTGATGAGGACAATAAAATGCTATACACCCTAACAACCTTGGCTGAAGTAGAAACTACAACGTTCCAAATACAACCCGATAAGGCACCAAGGCCAGATGGGTTCACGACACTGTTCTTCCAAACATGCTAGGAATTCATTGGTTAGGAGTTATGCGAATTGGTTGAAGAGTCAAGAAAGAGAAGCATGATTCTGAAAAATCTAAACACTAATATTGTTCTTATCCCCAAGAAATAGTCATGCAATAAATTCGCAAAATATGGGCCCATCTCCTTATGTAACACTATATATGAAATTATATCTAAGGTCATGGCCAACCGTTTGAAAAGAATTCTGCCTTGAATCATATCACAAGAACAGAGTGGGTTTGTTCCAGGAAGAAACATATCAGACGGTATAATAATTGCACACGAGATTGTACACACCTTGAAGAAGAACAATTCAAAAGGGATGTTACTTAAGGTAGACCTAAGAAAAGCATATGATCAGGTACGATGGAGATTTTTGATGAAAACTATGGCAAAGCTTGGGTTTGGAGAAAAATGGATGAATGGGTCTATAGTTGCATATCAACTCCCTAATATTTGGTAGTGATAAATGGATCTCCTCATGGTTTCTTCGATGCAACAAAAGCTTTGCACCAAGGAGACCCGATTCACCTTTCCTTTTTGTCATAATGATGGATGCTTTCAGCTATCATATAGCAAAGCTGCAACAGAAAGGCCTTTGGAAAGGTATTGCTGTTACCTATTCACTTCCTCTCATTACACATCAACTTTTTGTAGATGATACAATCTTGTATGGTATTCCAAATATGCATGAAATTGACACTATTAAAAAAGCTATAGATTTATTTAGTATAGAAGTTGGACAACTAATAAATGCAGAGAAGTCAAATCTATTTTTCTATAACACACCAAAATGTTTATAGAGGAAAGTGGCAAATACACTGGGCTTCCAAATTGCAATGCTACCAACGAAGTATTTGGGTGTTCCTTTGTTTCATGATGTGGTCAAAAGTGATCTATGGGAGGAGACAATTAAATGTAACTTGAGGATAGATTGTTGGAAAGGCAAGTGGTTAACATTGGAGGGAAGGTTGACCAAACTAAAGGAAGTATTGGCAGCCATACCTATTTATATGTTCTCATGTATAGAAATTCCCAATAAGGTGATCAAGCGAATTATGGGCATTCAAAGAAAGTTTGTGAGATGGTGCCCATGAGTAAAAACATATTCCCATTCTTTATGGGATACGGAAAAGAAATCCAATTGTAACAGCGGTGTAGGTGTGAAGGATGTGAGGTTGCAAAATAGGGCGCGGGGCACAAAATTTGTATGGAAAATGTACAAGCATCTGAAGGCTCTTTGGTGCAAAGTCATTAGCGCAAAATTTTTGAACTCTGAAGCGGATTGCATCCTTACAATCACAAATCCAAATAAAGGATCAGCTATTTGGAACTTTATTCTAAGCTGCAAACTCGTTTTAACGAAGCATCTTACTTGGCAAATAAGGGATGGCAAGAGGGCGTCTTTATGGCATGACTTGTGGAATGGGTATGCTTCCCTCGATCGTTTGCTAGGGATGGAAGAGGCCATTGCACTATCAAGCATGATTAACAAGGAATATTTGTACCACTTTGTAGACTCTCAAATTGGACAACAGGAAGTCAAATGGAAGAATTTCGAGTTCTTAGATGATTAATCTAGGATCTCTGTAAATACAAAACTTGCAAATAGATGATTTTTTTTTCTTGAAAGGTGCAGACACCATAATATGGCGTGTGGTGAAATTAGGAGAGTATTCTGCAAAGATCGGGTATGAAGTGCTGCAAAAGGAAACGAACAGAGGAAATTGACCAAATAAGTTATGCTAGGGTAGAATGGTCCAGCCAAAAGTAGGCGCTTTCACCTGGACAACGCTTCATGAGAGGATTCTAACAAGTAAATGTCTAAGTCGGATTGGGTGTTGGGTTTGCATTGGTGAGTTATGTGCTGTAGGAGCTCGAAAACGGTTCACCACCTTTTTGTGCATTGTGAAGTTGCACAAAGCTACTGGAATCATTTTTGTGCCAAGTTGGATTGGCATAGTCCTCTCTAGGACAATTTAAAAGATATTTTTGAATCCTGGACCAAATTACACAAAGGCTCTGCAATGGAGGGGTTGTGGAGTGAAACTCTCGCAATGATAATATGGCAAATTTGGAAGGAAAGGAATGCAAGAATCTTTAAAGACAAAAAATATTCTATGGAGTGCCTTTTGAATAAGATAGAGATTGGAATTAGTGAACATATGAATGCCCAAACAAAAAATAAAAGCTATAAATTCACTTCGGCTTGGGATTAAAAAATGGTGTGGAATTCGCCTCGGTTGAATGTGCCAAAGGTTTACTTATTACAGCATAAAATAGACCGCAATAAGATCAAGTGGGAATTGCCCCCTAAAGGTAGATTGAAATTGAACTTTTATGGGGCCTCATGTGGCAACTTGAGGCAATTTGGTGCTGGGTTCATGATTAGCGATGAAAATGGCTCAATGCTTTGGGCAACCTCTATTAAGCTACCAGTTGGCATGAACAATGAAGCTGAATGCTTAGCTTTATTCATAATGTATTGTGCAAACAAAGGTCTAAACAATGTTGATATCAAAGGTGACTTTGAAGTAGTTATAAGGGTGGTTATAACTAGTAGTGCTTAGAGCTAGAAGTTGAAATAATGGATAGATATGATTTCACCTTGGCTCAACTTAATTGGTGACCATAAAATTTCTCATACCTATAGAGAAGCGAATGGGATGGTGGACTACCTTTCAAATCAAGGTATTGATGAAAATGTAAGCACTATCGAATCAAACAATCTCACAATATGGAAAGGGTTCTTGCCATATCTTGAAAAGGATGCACAGGAAAAAAAATAGGCACGGAGTGACTTATTTTCGGCGGTACTAGAGATGCAACTTGGCCCAAAGTACACTAGGATCTTGAAGTATACTTTCCCGAAAGTATAGAGAGAGGTGTAAAGAGTTTTTGAAATTTTTGGATATTAGAGATAATGCTTTAACAGAAAAACACTCAAAATATCGCAAACACAATGAACAACTCCATAATATGAAAAAGGCACGTAGCCAAGATTAATTTTGAATTTTCATTACAACTTATTTGTCTTGAAGATCACCCAGACATAAAGTTCAGTTTTAGCATTCTTATAAGATAATACTAACATAGATTGTTCATTCCTAGTAACTTGTTCGAATCTAATGGTGGTCCTAACAGTGAAAACAATATTCAGATTTGCAGCAACTAATGGTGGAGCATAGAAATCAGAGAACCTGAGAAATTCACTGGATTGAAATGTGAAATCCCTGATGGTGTGCCTAGAACTGCTTCAAGAACCACATCTAAACATTTGAAGACCTCCAGAATCTGCACACCCAATAGTTCGCCCCTAAACACCCTGTGAAGACTAGTGGTAGCGAATCCTTGAAGAGCAAGCCACATATTTTCCACAGTATGCAACGATTTAACTTAGAAACAACACGTCTTTCCAAATTCTATTATTTTATGACTAAGGTTTTTGTCCCAATCATGTTAGAGTTAGGGTTTTCATCTTGTTGAAGATTTTCTTCAAAGCTCGACAGAGAGAAATAAAAATCAAATCAATTTCTTGAATGACGCCTTCCTTCCAATCGATCCTTTTAATATTTTCTGAGTTGCCAAACTCGTCTCCCCCAAAAGGTAGTCGATCCCCAATGAAGATTTTATTTCCATTATCAAAAAATCACGAGCTCATCCATTTTCAATAAGTCACCCTTAATGGTGAATAATTGAATTAGGCATATTTTAATTTATTAACCCCCAAGCTAAGTTGCCTAGGGACCAGGAGTTGTAACGTTGTAACTTAAAGTGGCCCCGCCATTAATAATAATGAATAATTAAATAAACTCACAAACTATAGCTTTTTAGCTTCAATTTGATTATTCTCCTATTCCCTTATATTATGATTTATTTCTAATCTTCGGGAATGAAAGATTAGAAAATTCCTTCACAAGTGAGATCAAGCAAAGAGGGACATTACAGTCCTACCTTCCCGAGATTGCTGGTCCTCAAGCAATCTCAAATTAGGATGCTATAGAATCTCTTCCCCTTCCAAAGTTGCATCCTCAATTAGTAAATCCTTCCATTTGATCAAGTATTCTCAAATCACCTTATTTTTCAATTTCCTCTCTCTCTCTCTCCAATCTGCAATACCTTTAGGAATTAACACCAAATTTCCTTCTCCATCAAGTGGAGGAAGCTCTGGAGATGCCACAACCTGCCTAATGCCTTCTTGAGGCAAGACACATGGAAGATGTTATGAATCTTATTGCCCTTTGGAAGTTCAAATTCATATGCAACTTCGCCAATTCTCCTCACTACCCTGTAAGGTTCATAAAAGCGTGGCTTAAGTTTTTCTACACCACTTTTCTTCAATGAGAATTATATGGCTGCAAACACAGAAAAACTAAGTCTCCAACCTCAAATGATCTTTCAACTCTGTGCCTATCCGCATACATTTTCTACTGGTTTTGCACATGCTGCAGATTGTCCTTCAATGCCTTTGAGAATATCTTGATAGTTTTGCATTGTCTCCTTGGCTTGTGGGACCCTACTATCATCAAAGGCCAAATCTACAAATGATAAGGCATCATACCCATAGAAGACCCTGAAGGGAGACATGCCAATCGACATGTGGTAGGTGGTATTATAGCAATACTCACCTAAATGCAACCATTTGATCCAAGCACGCTGCTGCCCTAACACATAATTCCGTAGGATATCCCTCAATCCATTTATTTACTATCTTTGTTTGACCATTAGTTTGAGGATGGTAGCTTGTCCTTGGTGTCAATTTTGTGTTTGCCAAATGGAACTCCTACCAAAACATACTTAGAAACCTGTTGTCACAATCATTGACGATCATTTTGGGGAGTCCATGTCACCTGAACACCTCCTTGAAGAATAATTCTGCCACTTGAACTATAGTGTAATTGGTAGATATAACAAGGGCTAAGGAAGAGGGCCCTGCAAGGTTCCCTCCACTAAGCTCTTGTGGAGCTAAGGTCAACAACTTTGTGAAGATCGCTGACAAGGCCAGAACTTCATCCAGAGAGTTAAACATGCACTTTATAGGAGTGCTATGTTTCACCTCAACGGATAGGAGGACTGCGCCTGAGGTTCATCACTAGGCTCTCGGTGACAAACTCAGGGGAAGCCGAGGCTTGCTCACTAGGACAGATAAGCTAACGCAGTACCACCTTTTGGAGAAGGTGGGCTCCTCTTACTCCCTCCATTGCTAGAGGGGCCATCCTCTACCTTTGGCCTTGTCGAGGGATGTGAACTCCCCCCAGACAAGGCGAGGGGCGCAGAGGAAGAGGAGAAATCCACAGGGGATACCACCAAAGTATTTAGCATATTCACGGGCTTTGGAAAAGGAGGGACATCCGAAAGGGACATCAACAAATGCGGTTCCGCCGAAGGAGCGATGAACACCTGCACCCTTTTGGGGTCGGGTGCACTCATGGCGGGAGCCAAAGGCGAGACTGAACTAGGTTGAACGGGAGCAGAGGAGAGGAGAGGGGAAGACACAACAAGAGGCCCTGACACAGGGGCGGTCATCTCCTCGTCCTTCTGCAAAGTGGCCTGCTCAACCACAAGAGCCTTTTGTTGACGCTTGCACTTGTGCGCAAGGCGGTTCCTACGACTCTCGAGCTAGGGGTTGGAGGTTGCGAAGGAACAAAAGGCTCCTCCTCAACCATGGGAGTGTCCACTACAACCATTTCTTGCGAAGGAATAAACTCCTGAACAGGAGCAGGAGAAGCAGGTTGGGAGACAGCAGGGGGACTCGACTCTAGTGCCTCAGCAATGAGCCTCTTCCCGTTTACTGCTTTGGGAGAAAAAGTGGCAGGAGGCTGTGGAGGCCGAGACAGAGAAGACTCCCCACAAGAACCTTTTCTCTTGCCATATCTAATGGGCCTAGGCTCCGTGGGTAGGATAGGAAGCTCAAATGTGAGACGCTTAGGCTTTCGCCAAGTGGGCACCATAGGATTCTCCCGCAAATGTGGAGTGGAATTTGATGGCGCCACAGCGGGGCGAGAGGAAGTGTCAGGTTGAATAGCGAAAGAGGAAGAAGGATCTCGGGACCGCTTCTCTTCTTCTCTTCTACGTGCCTTGGTGGCATCACTGTCAGCTTTTAAACATGCCCTATGCGACATAGCATAAGGTGATGGAGGGTATCTCATTTTCGGCCTTAAACGTCCTTTCTTATAATTTTGATACGTTCGGTACAAGATGTCCTTCCTAGGTGGGAGAGGACTGACGGGTGTAGGTCAAAAGTAATCTAAGGAATAACTACCATGCTCAACTCGTGGTCTATAACCAGTGTTGTGGATCTCATGTATGGAACCCTCATGAATGAATTTCAAACATTTGTGCACAATCGAGGAAACTGCATTCATAGCTACTAGCCTGGGGATACCTAGCTTTACTATGAAGAGCTCAGACCCTGGGATAATGTCGAACAAAAGATTCATAGATTTAGGTCCAACGAGAATCGACAGGACAATACTACCCAGAGGAGGTACGGAAAGCCCGTTGTGCATATGGATGGTGTTTACAGGTGTATTATACCCATCTTTATGCAGAAAGTTGATTAGCATGATCTCCTCAGTTATGATATTCACTTGAGATGTCGGATCAACAAGAACACCTGCTACAGTGTTTCTGTTCATTCGCGCAGGGATATAAAGAGGAAATGGTTCTCTATTAAAACCCATCGGTAGATCCTGCGAGGTGAAGGTTACACCAGTACCACTGCTCACAGGCTGCTCAAAGGGGATACATTGATGCAGGGAAGAAGCCATCACACACACTAAATGGTACTCTCGCAAAGCCCCGAAAGGTTACAAAATAGGACAGTGATCCAATTAAGGTTTCGTTACGAAACACTTTTAGAACCTTCCAACTATGCCTACTAGGGGTTGTAGGTTGGGTTGTAAGGCGAGGGTCTCACAACACTCACACCTACAAGACTCCTAGAATACGAGGAAAGAAACTTTTAGTATCCCAAAACGGAACCAAAATGGTTCATGTCAGGTTCACCAAAATTGTAAGAGAGAGAGACTGATTAGGTCAAGGCCCCAGGTCACGGAGAGCCAAGAGCGGAAAGCTGCCCTAACTTACGTCACTCTAAAGGAATGTTACGAATGAGGGACGAGAATGATGAGGACTATAAGGCCCTGCAACCATTCTTCAGGCCTGAAATCTAAGCTAGGGCTAGGCGAGCCAGTTTTCGGGTTCAACACTGTATCTCAGGTAGCTCTCTACTCGGCGACGAAAGTACAGTTTTGGGATGACAGCACGACGCACTGGCATCTGTGCGACCAGAGGACCAAAAACACAGTATGAACCGCTAGAAAACAAGTTGACGGCCTAGCTAGTCACTTCTAAGGGAACAAAACAGAACTATGAAGTAGGAAAGATACAAACGAATATGATAAAGTAAATATATGAAGGCTAAGGTGACAAAGACAATCTCACAAAGATGCTCGTTTGCTAGCTAGCTCCAAATGCACGTCCACCTACACACAAGAAAGAGGGAAAATTGT
>VDFB02336248.1:0-85777 GCA_007258455.2 Sequoia sempervirens
AGATTCGTCATAGAATGTTTGGTTCAATGGAGGGACTTGCCTACAAATGTTGCTACTTGTTGATGTGTTTTTCGTGACCGCACCAACGCAGAATAAAGTCGCCAACAACTACCCTACTCTCTCTTGATCAAAGTATCCCGCATGCTAAGATTGCAAGAAAGTTCATGCGTTCAACTCCAAGGTTCCTTTAGTGCGAATAGGCTCAGTTGGCTCGATGTGATTTGCTAGTATTTCAAGGGGGACTTACGGAATTGTTCAGCAGCGGAGAAAGGAATTCAAATGCTCGAAAGGTTTGTCTATGAAGCCCGGTTTCCTATTCTAACTAGAAAGTACTGAATTGAAATGGGTTGAAGGGTTTAGAGATTCTAAATCTATTCAAAGGTGTGGACATGGCAATCAATTCTCACAAGCTTCAACCAAGCTCTGCTTTGCCTCGCTTCGGAAAGCCTCCACAGAACCGGTGCAATCTTCAAAGGAGTAGCTCAAGGTGTTTAGATCACAACTTAGCATGAAAATACCATCACAACGACGCATATAAACATACAAATCATGATCGAAGTTAAGTACATGATATTCCAGTTGACCACACAAGGCGCATTCACCATCAGTGAACATACTAGTGGTATGGATAGACGAAGTTTGCTCAAATTGAAGACCACATTCCACAATTACTATCTACTGCTTGCATGAAATGAAACTTATTCTACTTTAAGTCACTACTCGAATAAGAAGGACGAAGAAACCTTGCTAGCTACTCACAACAAAAGACGAAATTCATCATCAATGAAAATTCTTTTTATTGGGAGAGTGTTCACAACAATTTCTTACAAAGTTTTAAGGAAAAACTTTCCTTCTTCTTCAACTACTCTTATCAATCTATACTAAGCTACTTCTAATTTGTCTCTCTATTCTAACTTCTACTCTAATTCTACTGTCTCATGAATATACAAATGAAGGGGGGACTCCCCCTTTTATAGTTGGCCAAGTCCAATGGACGGCTCAAATTACAATTGGCTGGATGGCCAAGATCGCGCCACCTCAGCCCTAAACAAGATGTGCCCTAAAAACCGCCATAATGGAGAGTGGGGCAATAAATGAGCAATTAATGGCCAGCATCTTCTAGAAGATTCCCGTTTGTAGATGTGTTCACACTATTCTCGATCTTCTTTCTTGATGCTTGAGTTATATTAAGTCTCAACACTTAGCCATTTTTCACAACTTTTCTTCCTTCGAGGTTGAAATGTCATCTTGGACTATTTGCTTCATCACTTTAAATCATCACCGCTTGATCTCGACGTTCCTCCTGCAAAACAAGGGTATTAGAACACTTCGCAATATAAAATCAACTTTCTTACCAGGATTTTCACGCTCTAATTTCCAAGGGTTCATCGTCTTCACTAGCCAACTTCGCGCTCAAATTCTTCATGCCTTAGCCAAATCTCCAACATATCTTGCATTCTGCCTGGCGTACTTCACTCTGATATTTCATCCAACTCAGGCTCGAGAAGAATCCTTTCATCAGGAATTTGATCAAAAATCGTCTAGGCGATCACCTTCAAATTCATCTGCGAAGGCATTTTATCTTGAAAACACATTTTATTCCTTGCCTTAGAAAATTTTCAAATTTCCCTTAGGAAAATTGATTAACCTGGTGCCCATCAAAATCTCCATCCTAAACACCTTGGCGAAGTGCAGAAGACTTTAAAATCCACTCCTCGTCGAAGATCTTCAGTACCCAGAAGAAAATTTTCTTCAGAACCTGTCGAATGAACGGGTTCATTTAATTTTTTCTGAATTTTGAACCTTAGAAAAAATAATTTCTCATCAAATTTATTTCATTTCTTCACCCTTGAGCGCATTTCCTTGCTCTGACTTGAAAATTTTCTCCAATCTCATGAAGTTGGCACATTTTGTCCCTTTCCTATTAACTTACCCATGCCTTAGCAAATTTCTTTATCCCTCAGCCAACTTAGGCGTATTTTCTTCTAGAGGTGGAATTTAGAAAAATATTTAAATTCCATCAATATTAGGCATCAGGGGAGAATTTGCCTTAGAAAATTTTAAGCTTCATCTTTTGATTAAGGCGCATTCAGGGGTCTGGTCTTTCATTTTCATACACTTAGAAATTTTCAAGTCACTTCAATCCTTCAAGGGCGCATTTGAACCTCTCTACTTCAAATTTTTCACACTTAGAAAAATTTTCTAAGTCATCTCCTTGCTGGGCGCATTTAGCACATTGGACTTTCAATTTGTGACCTTCAAACATTTTCTAACTCCTTCATCAA
This sequence comes from Sequoia sempervirens, assembly GCA_007258455.2. Lineage (NCBI taxonomy): Eukaryota > Viridiplantae > Streptophyta > Pinopsida > Cupressales > Cupressaceae > Sequoia > Sequoia sempervirens. Next base: position 2,286 of record VDFB02336248.1, read on the forward strand.
GCCTGGGCGCATATAGAAGGGGCTACTTCTTTAGCATTTTTCAAAGCTTTCATAGGCAAGTTCAGGCGCATATAGGAGGGTAGGCCTTCAATTTACTATACTTAGACAATTTCCTCCAACTCCCCACAAGTCAAGGCGCATTTTGAGGGGTCTTCTTCAAATTTCGAAGACTTAGAATATTTCAAATTCCTCCCATCAATCCAGGCGCCAATAAAAGGTCTTGCTTTTAGTTTTGAACACTTAGAATATTTTAGAGTCCCATCTTCTAGCAAGGGCGCAAACCGTAGCCTGAGCTCTCAATTTCAAAACACTTAGAAGAATTTTGCCCTCCACTTAGCTTCAAGGGCGCATTTTAGACCTTGTGCTTCTAATTTGAGTTCCTTAGCATTTCTTTAACTCTTCTCATCAAGCCAGGGCGCATTTGGAGGGTCCTCCTTCAAATTTGAAACACTTAGAAAATTTTCCAACCTTCTTCCAGTCAAAGGCGCATATGACTGGCTGAGCTTTCATTTTTAAGCACTTAGCAAAATTTTATCCATCTTCAGCTTCAAGGGCGCATCTAGGGTCCTGTACTTCCAATTTAGCAATCTTAAACAAATTTCAAGGCCTCTTCTTTGTCTTCTCAAGCTTGGGCGCATTTCCCCTTCTGAGGTTCCAATTTGCAACACTTAGAGGAATTCCTAGTCATCCTTCCAAGCTTGGGCGCATTTAGCCCCCTTGTAGTTTCAAGTTCAGTGACTTAGTCAAATTTCCATTACCTCCTCTTCTCCTTGGGCGCTTTTGGGGGTGTCAAGCTTCCAATTTTCCAGACTAAGAATTTTTTTGAGCTTCAATCTTCTCCCAAGGGCGCATTTTCATGGGTTAGCATCAAGTTTTAATGGTTAAGTAAAATTTTCATCCTTTTGCAAGCTAAGGGCGCATTTTGGCCTGTGAGCTTCCATTTTTCCAGACTTAGAAAATTTTCAAGGCTCTTGCCAGCTTGAGGGCGCATATCATCCTGTGAGCTTCCATTTTCAATGCCTTCACTAAATTTCCTGCCTCATCTTCAGCTTCTCAAGGTGTATTTGGCATGTGAACTTCAAATTTCAAGTGCTTAGAGAATTTCCACCAACCTTCAACTTTTAAAGGCGTTTTTCACTGGTTGGACTTGAAAATTTATCAATTTCAGTGAATTTTATGCCATTTGTCAAATTTGGAGTGACTCATTCATGCTAACCCTAATTTTCCCTGACTTTCTATTTTTAGAAAGTTCTTCAAATTTTGTGCTTTGAATTGACTTCTGACCCTTGAAGGCTGATTTAGCCATGTTCCAACTTTGGGGTGTAGATGCGTCTTTGTCGAGGGCCTTATGCACTTGCACCTACTATTTTTAGCAACTTACTAAAATAGCAATTGCTCGAAGTCTTCAAATTTACTGGCGTGTTGATTGCATGAAGTGTGGTGTCGTGTTTGGAGGTTGTTTGATGGTTGTAGGTGTTTTGCCAGCAGATTTAGAGACCCTAATTCCCTCGTACCGGCCCTGCTTGGAAATAGTAAGTGTCGATTTTCCATCCTCTGCAACTCGTTTGATCGAGTCGCACCATGGGATCTTTTATCAAATTTGCTTGACTTTACATTTCATACTAGCAGCTTCTGTTGGTCTGCTATTTTTGGCATGTTTAAGGTGGTTTACTATTTATAGCTACTGTTCTGAGACCTCCACCCGACTCCGTTTGACTTGAAATTCCGATTAACCTCTCCTCACCCGCGTGACCTGCGTTCACAACGGCATCACCGGTGACTTTCTATTTTTAGCCTGTTTCTGGGGGTGGCTTACTATAAATAGTAAGTACTCCGTTTGCCTTCAAATTTTACCAACAGACTCCTTGAAAGATGCTAATCGCGGTGGTTTACATCGGTTTTCAAAATTTTTGACATTTTACCCCTCTTTTTGGGTCCCGACTGGAAACCCTAATTGGTCCTGCATGCGTATCAAATGACCTCCGTTTGTCCTCGTTTCTGTTGCATTGCGATCAGCTCGTGATTTTGAAGTGTTGGGAGGTGGCTGTCGGGATGCATCTGCTAAAAATAGTAAGTTCCTTACTTAGTGATTATCCCACTTTGCATGTCACATCACTGCGAAGCTCTCGAAAAACCCACAAGGAATATGCAGACATGCAAAGAAAACGCTGACATGCAAACCCTAAAAATAGCCCCAGAAGACTGAATTCTGAAAGTCGTTATCTCGCTTTGCATGTCACACCATCGCGAAGGTCTCAGAAAACCCAGAAGGAAAATGCAGACATGCGTTGACAAACTCTGCATATAGGCCCTGAAATTGGCTCCGGAAGCCGAACTGCTAAAAATAGCAAGTCGTCTATTTCAGCTCAAATTTCGCACGCAAGCAGCTTGATGCGTTTTGGATGTGGCATGATTGTCAGAATTTCAAGAACGCTAAGAGAATACCCCAAATTGCATACTTACTAAAAATAGTAAGTACTCAGAATCTGATGAAATTTCAGTGGAACCCTGTTGGAAGCATGCTGACAACAACGTTAATCTCAAATCTCAATTTATTTACTTCGTTTAACCTCAAATCAGCTCGAAAAGATGGAAACCCTAATTTTCAGACTTGGCCAAAAGTTCACGTTAAGGTTCAACGGCAGGCCCATCCCGAAAAGACAGACAGTAGAAAAGAGAGACAACAACAAAATGACCGAAAAGCAAAGCCAAAATTAGGGGGTCCCCATTTGCAATGGGGCGATGTGTGAAAAAGGTCACAACATTAGCCCCAACCCGAATAAATGTTCCTGAACATTTCAAAGACAAAACCCATTCCATACTCAGAACCTTTGGATAATCTTTCCAACCCATCAACTAGCTAGGGGATATACTTAAAAGGGAAGAAAAATCCTAAATTGGATCAAGGCACCTCATCTTTTGATTACAAGTGTGTGCATATGCGTTTGTTCCAGCTCAAAAGACCATTGAAGTTCCTAGAATCTGTCCCAGCAAGTTAAATAAATATCTTAACTTCAAAAGCATCCAGGATATCGCCTCGCTGCCAGTCAGGCGTCCATAGCCCCGACGAGGTTGTCGCTACAATTCCCACGAATATTGCTCCACTGCCGGTCGGGCGTCCATAGCCCCGGTGGACTTACTCGCATATTCCCAAAACCAATATTTCATAATATTTTCTTTTCTTTTCTCAGATATTTTCTTTCAGCATATTTTCTTTTTTTTCTTGATTCTCCGTCAATTCCTTGATTGGCTGGCAGGCAATGAAGCCTCCAATGGGTTTGAGAATTGTAGTGGCGCTGAAGCAAGACGCAAGATTTTCACTCGCCAAGACTTCTCCTAAGAAACCTCAATGACTTGGAGCAATTAATTATGTGTAAAATATAGCAATCGTGAGACTTGGTGTCAAGACACAATAGATGATTCCCTTCCGAGCCAAGTACAGTTCCTAACCAAATGATGAAACTTGAAAGAACAACCTCAGATTCTAAAGCACTTCTTGAGTGATTATCTAAGAAATGGACTAACATTGTGTTGGACCGTGGCGAAAACAACACAACACCCCCTTCACAAATGGGATCCCCTTTATTGAAAGCGAACTAAACTATGAAAGCAAGACAACTAATCTAAACAAAAACAAAAACTTTAAGCGAACAACAATCAAAAGACCTAAATACATACAACTCTTAGCATGATTTCCCAGGATGTTCAGCAGTGACAGAACAACGGTGATGGTGCGGAGCCTAGCAAATTTGTCCTTAAACTCAAAAAAGTAATCTTTCACAATACGAATCTCAAACTCAAGCAAAACTTCAGGAAAGATTAGTAACTGGGGCAACTCATCCGGACCATGATTAATCCATAAACAAGTCTTCTTTCCTAAATCTCCATAATCAAAATGATATTCTTTGTAGCCAATAGTAGGGAAAGATATAACCTGGTGGTCTTCATTCGCTGGCATGAATTCTTGCCTGTCGCCCATTGCTTCATCAGGAGGTCGAAGTTGATGGTGAACCAAACCTCTTGCATCCAAAACGTGGAGATGATCCAAACTAGGAGGAGTGGGGCGGGAAATCAATTTGAAAGAGCATTTGGAAACTTGGATTACTTCATGCGCTGGCTCCTTTTGAATCCCTAACAATAGATCAAGCCCCAACCTGAATTGTTCTTCATTTTCTATCTCTTTATCAGGAAGTGTTTCATTTGTTTCAATCTCATCAAGCAATTCTTCCATGACTGTGAATAATGGATCAAGTGTTGATGCAAAATGCATTTCATATTCTGCCTCCATCTTGGGAGCCCGTTGATCATCAAACACCTCGTCTTTCCTTAAGCTACTTATCATTCCTTCCATCTTGTTCACGCATGATTGAACTTTTTCATCAAGGGGCGTTCCCTCTTAAAGTGTACTAGAATCACTTTCTTCTTCACGTTCTCCTCCTCAAGCAAATGGATATCGAAAATTTCTCCCACCATCTATATTTTGAGCTAAGTCCTCAATTTGATGATCTTCAATAACTTGCAATTTTGTACATTCATTCACTTCCGTATGCTGACAGTTGCCTTAGGTGGTTTCTCTTCCTTGGATGTATCCCATTGCATCCTTGATCTTTGCTCCAATAGCCTCTTGTTCTAGCATGATGTAGGAACAATCTTCATCCGCTTGCTCCCTAAGCTCAGTCACATCATCCTGTTGTAACTCATTCTCCTTGTTGTTGGGTGATGTTGGGGTATCATCTTCATTTGGTGCCAAAAATGTTTGTGTGGCATACTCAATCCATCCTTTGTCTTTGAAGAATCCATATGGTAGTACTGGTAATCCGAGGCGACTTCTGGTGAAGTTGATGGCTAGTTCACATGTGCACGTGAACTCTGGATGGGGTGCGTTGTGAATCCGACACCAACGAGGGAGCAAAACACCTTTCAAGCAAACCCCACTCTTTTCTTTCCCCATATCTAAGTTTCAAACTTCTACCTATCAAAATGCCTTCCCCAAACTCCTTTATTCCCAAATTGTAGCATGTGTCATGTAGTATCCTCAACACCCAAAATTTGACATTCCCACCTATTTGCATTGTTCACCTCGTGTACCTCCCAATATGACACATAAGCATCATTAATGCTAGATTTGACTATGTAACTTCTACATAAGAGATTAAATTTAAAAGGGGTGCAAATTCACATGTAAATGCACCTTGAAGGATGATAATGACCATGATTCATTAATGCAATGATTGAGGTTTTTTCAAACTCTTCTCTACCCTACACACATTGATCAAAGGATGCTATTGATGACATTAAGGGCCAATGGCGACAGATCTCTTCCCTAGGTTGTTCAAATACACCAAAAGAGATATTTCAAGATATTCATTACTATGGTATTATTGGCCATTTTCCAAGTCGAAACCCCAACCGACATCATTTTGAGCACTAGTGTTTGAAAAGTCAAATTCGAGGACAAAAGGACAAAAAGCCTTTCATTACCCAAGCGTGAGCTTAGAAACCCTTTTACCTAGCAAGATGATCACCTAAAGGTTGCACGCAAGCTTCAAGGTCACAGATCTTTAGTTTTATTGAGTTGCACAACATCCTAGTTGTCATTGGAGCAAGCACTGTATTCGTCAATTTGTTATAATTGTTGTTACACCATTGTAATTTATTTCAGAATAGTAATATAGGAAATGCCTTATTGTTTATCTTGCATCTTGTAAGTCAGATTTATAATCTGGGTGTTAATGTATTGTGGAATGTGAAGAAATCCAAGTTATTAATGTAGATGTGTAGATGTTGAATAGATTTCTAGGTATTGGCCAAACCTAGATAAAATACATCGATCCAAAAATCTATTTGCTAGGTTTATTAGAGCTAGTTATAATAATTAAATCTAGGTTGTTGTGTTTAATGAATGATGAGATCTGGGTTTTTACTAAATCCAATTCAAAAGTATAAATCTGAAGTTATCTTCCATTTGCTGTTTAATTTGTGAATCTGGGTACTAAGGTTAATGTATGAATATAATAAAGTAAATTTAGGGTTTTTATAAGATTGGGTTAAAGTTTTAAATCTGAACAATATTTGCAGATGTATTAAAGAATATTTTCCATTAATATTTAGCCCAGGATATTACACTTAATGAAGAAATGAATGAACAGAATCCAAGGCTTCGAAGACACACTAAGCCCTATTAACATTTCAAGTAAAACTTAAGATAAAAGTATTCACAAAATTGACAATAAATATGTTGTTCAAATGACTATGGTACATCTTAATTATCATAACACCATACTCATAAATGGTCATGTTTTCTTGTTAATAACTAATTATTATTTACAGGTGTCACTACTAATCCTTGATTATCTTACAAGTTCTCAATTTAGAGTCCAATGAACTTTGTTAATAATAGTATCAAGTCCTTACTATTTTATCAGGCTTTGATAGCCCAGAACACTAGCAATGTCAAGATTAGCAACCGGTGGCTGAGCAGATTAAGGTAAATTGCTTTTCCATTTTGTTTGGTATTTTTCATTAGATATGCAAAAAACAGTGCACCGCAATTATCACCACTATCAAAGCATATAAATAAGACAAGATGTTATCTTGGCATTAGAAAATAAATGAACAGTGGCATTTTTTCCCAACAGTTAACTACTTGCTAAGCAACATTAATGAGACTATTTGTCTACTTTTAGTTATGTTAGCTGATTGAGTACAAGTTGCCAGGCTGTTGTTGTCAACAAACCAAGTTGCCCACCAACAAGAAAAAATTTGTCAACAGATAAAAATCAAGAAAAAAATTGTGATTAAATTCAAATAATACAAATCTAGTATTAAATGTATATTAAACTTTAAGTATATTATATTAAATCTAAAAATATTAAAATTTAACATAATATATAAAATCTAAAATATTGAACTAAATAAATATAAATAAATTTAAATTAAATTACATCAAAAAAATTAAAATCTGATGTATTAATCAAGTTGTATTTTATCACAGAAGGCAAAAGAAAAAATTTATTACAGAAGGTATACTGACTTTTATCACGTTTTTGGCCAATTTGCTAAGCAATGGCTAAAGAGAAATTTCAGATACCCAAATTGTGCTTAACCACTCTGAAAGCAACAAATGTCATACATTCTCATTTTATGTGTTTCCACAAAACCCCAATTAAAAGATAATTGCCTTCTGGAACATTCAACATTATGACAAAACCAAATAACAGAAATTAATTTGTTTATCAATAGGCAAGTGAAATTTCTGTAACCCAATATGTGCTAAACCATTTTGAATCAAATGCACATTACACATTGCTATACCAAGAACATTCATCAATAGAGGGTTTCTGGAAAGTAAAGCAAATTTCCTTCATTTTCAGAGTACTAAAAATCCCTAAACCAATATCTGATTTTTACAACTAGATAAGGGGCCCATTAAGGGTCCGACTAAATCATGGGTCAGGGACTCTCTTCCCTACTTCCTATTCCATGATCTGGGTTGGGGACTCTCTTCCCTCCTTCCTATTCCATGCTCTAGGTTGGGGACTCTCTTCCCTCCTACCTATTCCATGCTCTGTGTTCATTGGAACCACAAAATTTTGTATGAAAGAGAAAATTAACTTTAGACTGTTATCGAAAAGCCTAAGGATTGGTTTAGGGCTGAATGGTTGATCCGTATCATTTGCCTATCCCTAAAACCTAGGGCTTCACAGAAGGTATCCTGATTTTTAAATACGTCGCTGGCCAATTTGCTAAGCAATGACAAAAGAAAATTTCAGATACCCAAATTGCACTTAACCTTTCTGTGATTAACAAACATTACACATTCTCATTTTCAGACTCCTAAACCAATATCTGATTTGTACAATTAGAAAAGGAACCCATTATGGGTCTAACGAAATCATGGGTCAGGGACCTGAAGAGCACAAAAGATTTACTGAGAGGGGGGGGTGAATCAGTAAATCAACACAAACTTACAATTCTTAATTTTTTTCAACTTATTACAACCAACTTTTTAATATGACCCAATTTACACAAGTTGATACAACTTTATTGAAATAAATTTTTAAGGGAGTAGGCACCAACCTACTCAATTTACAAGAGGGATGATTTAGTAGAATAAAATCTACAAGGAACACCCTAACCCTTAACAATTTTAGTAGGCACCTACCTACAAGGAGCACCAACCCCTAATGCAAAGTACTACACCTTGACTTGATGGATGAATCAAATTAAGTCTATCAGATCTGCATTCTGCCAATCCTCCAATCTGCCTTTGTGATATAAATTCTCTCACTCAGCCCACACAAGAAGATAGGCTTCTGATTATGACTTCTTGAACTTCTCAACCACACCACATCAAATTGATTTGAAAGTGAATATATACCTTGTTCAAAGATTGCAATATTTTTGATGAAGCAACATGACTCTGCCTTCTTCAAATCTTATTCATACCTCTTCATTTTGTGTTTACCTTAATTAATTTTAAGTTTTATTGATTTTTGTTTATGAACACAAGGATTTTCTCCAGACTTTTCTTAAACACTTTCACAATCTGTCTTGTATTGTCAACAGTCACACCCTTTTGGAAGCATTTTGCAGCAGACATGTCTTCTTAAGAATTAAAGAATGCATCCTTTCAAAAACATATCTTGTTAACATACCTGATTATTCCCAAAGGAACCGTATTCTAAATTGCATTAAACATAGATGTATTTTTGAGAATACGTCTCTTCAGAAAAGGACGTCATGTCTTTTAAAAGCAACTTCATTTGCATCCTTGTTGGAAAGACGCCTTTGACTTTTTGCATCTTTTGGTCAATAGACAAGTCGAGTTAAACTCCAAACATATCTTTAAGAAAGACGTCTATTCAGATCTATCACTGCGTTGTTTATCAATGACTATGTCTTTTGGAGATGTAACCAACGCTTTTCTTTTACCCACGTACTTATCTCTTAAATAAATCGTATTCTTAAAATAGTCATTCTTTTACTTTAACAGAAATATGTGTTAAGAAAATAATCGTTATTTTCTTAAGAATTGTGCACTGCTGTAAGAATCGTTATTTTCTTAAAAAAAAAAACGAGCTATCGTATGATCGTTACTTTCTTCAAAAAAATCGTGCACAACTGTAAGTGATCATTTTTTTAAAAAAAAACGAGTTACCATATATAGATTTTGAATGACTTCTGATTTGAATAGGATTTCTTCAATTTTTTTTCAAATCTGAGCAAGAACGCTGTTGAAGGTAATCATTCTTTTGATACCACGGTTCTGACTTGAATAGAAGATCTTCAATTTTCTTCAAATCTGGGCAAGAAAGCTGTTGAAAATAATCATTCTTTTGAAACCATGGACTATATACAGTTGTTGAATAATTGCTGATTTGAATAGAGAGATCTTCGATGGTTACTTGAGTAGAATGATTTCTTCAAAATTTAGATATCCAAAGAAGATGTGTAATTTCATTTAAACACTGAATATAGTAATCATGTTCTTATCTGACATCAATGACAACACTTCTAACAGGACCCTCTTCTCTCCTCCTCATTCTTTGCTCTGCAGTCCTTGGAACTACAAAATTTTAAATGAAAGAGATAATTAACTTAAGTCTGCTATTGAAACACCTAAAGATTGGGTTAAGGCTGAATGGTTTATCCGTATCATTCATTTCGCCAATTCCTGGGGTTTCGCAGAAGGTATCCTGACTGTTAACACGTTTTTGGGCCAATTTGCTAAGCAATGGCTAAAGAGAAATTTCAGATACCCAAATTGCGCTTAACCAATTTGAAAGCAACAAACATCATACATTCTTATTTTTTGAGTTTCCAAAACCCCAATTAAAAGAAAATTGCTTTCTGGAACATTCAACATTATGTCAAAACCAAATAACAGAAATTAATTTGTTTATCAATGGGCAAGTGAAATTTCTGTAACCCAATATGTATTAAACCATTTTGAATCAAATGCACATTACACATTGCTATATCAAGAACACTCATCAATAGTGGGTTTCTGGGAAGTACAGCAAATTTCCTTCACTCAGATTAAACCAAACTACTGTAATAAAAGTTTGCCGTAGCTAAAATCTTCACAATGTATCTTTGTGCCATATTCATATTATCAGACAAAATATACACTGCATATTATCAAATACACTTCTGTCTTAAGCAGTTTTAGTAAATTGCTTCCTCTAACCTAGATAACCGAGTAAGCTTTCTTAGGGTTTCTTTCTGTAAACCTAAAAGATAGGCACATTGATTACATTTTGCTTCATATCTCAAAATGAAGTGTATTCCTAAAGCAAAAACTGACTAAACTTTTACAAATTACTCGGTCTCAAATGCTATGAATTCCTCCAGCCGATCGAAGCCTACCACAAGCTCATAATGGTATAGTCTCCTCAAAAATTTGTAGGCCACCAAGGTTTGGCTCCAGTCTCTCAAGAGTTCCCCTCCATCCACATCTAACAGAAATGGGAGATAGCACACTCCTAATGGTTGTCCCACATCCCTCAGCCAAGGAACGCCTATGCCCAATCATGCAGCTCCAACAACCTCTTCCAGGCTGCCTAACAGATGGGAGCAAAACAACTCTTTGTTCATAGCTATAACCATTTCCTTCGGAACCCTAAGATCAAGTAATGAGACAATGAACCAAGCTGGTATATCTGTGTTAACTCTGTAACATTCCTCTGAAATCATAAATCTCTCCTGAAAAATAAGTTTTGCTGCCTTCGTTGTAAGAAATCCTTTCTCTATCAGCACAAGCTTCAACCTCTGGTCTGTGATGTGCCCTAAAAAAGCTAACTGGCTGTTAGAATTTAGTACATGACATAAAATAGTTAAATAAATAAATTAACATGCTATTGTTAATTTAATAAATAAAATAGGTTTTGGTAGTTGTATTCCCATAATTAGTTTCATACGGAAAAAATGGTTTTATAACTATGTAATTGTTTTTAGTGCAATGTGAATGACAATATTTTGATTCGAGAGCAATCTCGTTTTTCCTCTCTCATTTCAATATGGTATCAGAGAAGGTTTGCTTGACCTCTTTGTTTTCCTCCCATTCATTTGTCTTCATCCAAAGTGGTTCATTCAAGGGCCAAGCAATGGAGACCACATGTAACAGCCATTGATGTATGTCCACCATTCTTGCATTTTGTCAATAGAGGAGCAGCGCAGACCGATGCAGAAAAAATATCTCAAACACCAGGAAAGCCACGAACTGCCAGAAGAACGCCCAATCAGGAAGTCGCGCCCAGCAGTAAAGAACCACAACCAAAAAAAACTTGCAAAGAGATTGCGCCAGAAAGTTATGGAAATCGCATGCCCAAAACGTGGCTAGGAGATCCGATCACAAGAGATTCGCGTGCCAGGTCGTGCGGCTAAGAAACGCGCAAACAAAGTCCTCAAAAATTGTGGCAAAAAAAAAAAAACCCACAGAGAAAGAGGCCATTGATTTGCAGAGCCGTTTAGAATAGAAACAGGCTTCTTGAAAAACACAATCGCAAATTTTCGTCACTGCAAATTGGGTTTTTCTAGAGATCACGCCCAAATCACAAAACACAATAGAAAAATCTCATGCCCAAGAAGGAAAGAACAAACACAAAATCCTTTCACCAAAACGCAATACACAGCCACAAAAATCGCATCCAAAATAATTTTCGAAAAAGAAAATTCTCAAATTCTTCAGATCACACACCAAGAAATTACCAAAATAATTTTCGAAAAATTCAAAACAAAATAATTTCAAAAAAGAAATTATAAATTTTTCGAAAAAAATTATTTCCTGTGCTCTAATACCATGTTACAAAATCGATGTTGTTGTGTATTAAAACAGAGGAACGAATGTTCCTTAAATAGTTTACAAGGTACGATGTTTCTAAAAGAAACAATCGTTTATAAAAAAATGAAGATAGAAAAATCAATGAGATGACCATTAACGTCAAAAATAGAAAGATATTATTCTAATACAGACCACGTGCAAATCTGTGTCATTCATCACTCATTTGCATTTCTTCTCTCTTTCCATCTTGGTCACTCCTTCCATTGTTTTTTCTCCATTCTGGTCATGTTCATATTCAAAATCTGAAAAATAAAAAAAAATCTAAAGTTTTGTAGAAGAGTGCAGGTGATTGAAGAGAAGTTTGCACACAACAGTGATATCATTTTGTCAGTCTTCCAATATCATTTTGTATTCTATACTGCCAATCATTTTTGTGGATGCCATTATTATTCCATTCTTTAGTTGGTTTCACCGTAGCCAATATTCTTATTGAAAGCATCAGGCTATTCCATTATATGCATACATTTTCAAGATTAGGTCATCCGCTAATCACGCCCGGTCATTGACATTTGATAAAAGAGATGTGCCAACTTCAAATTTTGACCTGCACCATGCTCACTGTATACGAAATTTGGAGCATTGCACTGTTTATGGAGACATGATTCCAAAATCTCGTGAAAAGGAACATCACCAGGATGCTCATGCTCCAGTAGCTTGTTCAAAGTGTGGTGAATCCATAGAACGCAAATTATTGCTCATCCATGAACATGACAAGTGTCTTCAGTGGATTGTTGTATGTGGGTATTGTAATTTCCCCCTGCCAGCAGCAGATTTGAATATACACATCTGGAAATATGTGGCAATACTACAAAAAGGGGCTAGGTTCAAGTATAGTTGACATGTACAAACAAGTTTATGACAGTACTGAAATCCCCAAATATGTAGATAAAGTCACTCCAGAATACAAGCCAAAATTTGATGCTTTGCTTAAAGAAGCTAAAGAAGCAGAACAAAAATCGTTGAAAGAGTCAGAAAGGTTAGACAAAGAAATTGCCAAGATTCAGGAACTCAAGAAGAAAATTGCGACCATGACTACTGATGAGTACTTTGCGGAGTACCCAGAGCTCAAGGCAAAGTTGACGAAGAAATTAAAAAATGATAATTGGGGATATTGAGCAGAAGCAAAATTCTAATCACTGCATATGCAATAAATGATGTCATGCTGGTAATGCCGTGACTTGTGAAAAATTCCAGCAAACATTTGCCACATTTTGGAGAGAGCATTTTTTATTTTTAATTAGTTTAATCCTGAAATATGTGTACTAAATTCTAGTTTTCCTCTATGTCAGTACTAAGGGGGAGTGTTAGAAATTAGTACATGACATAAAATAGTTAAATAAATAAATTAACATGCTATTGTTCATTTAATAAATAAATTAGGTTTTGGAAGTTATATTCCCATAATTAGTTTCATACGGGAAAAATGGCTTTATAATGCCATACTATGTAATTGTTTTTAGTGCAATGTGAATGACAGTATTTTGATTCAAGAGCAATCTCATTTTTCCTCTCTCATTTCAATACTAGCTCCTATCACAGGTCAAGAGATTAGGGACCTCCATGAAAGCCGAGTACTGTGTTTCCTCATAATGGAAAAAGGATTTTGCATCTAAGTGTAAGAGACCAGGTCTCTCTCAACCCAAATCTTCTGACTGTGATTGCGTTTTGTTTATTTTCCTTGTTTTTTTAATTTTTTTTAGGGTTTTTGCAATATATTGAAAGAATGCGATTTTGAAAATAAATACAATAAAATTCGTACAAAAAGCTAAAATCACAATAAATCTCTGATTTTGTAAAGAGAATGCCTTCTTCAATTCAATCAAACTATTACAGTATAAAAGGCAGTACATGCAATATGAAATAACAACTGAAGACTTAATTAAAAACCTAGTTATTAATTGCAGGAAGGCGCATAGCTGTAAATCATTAGAATAACAAGAATACTTCAATCTCCCAGTCCAAGAACACACCAAACACCTCAGTGAAGCAAGGCGACCAAGCTGGAAGGAGAAAGAACCAAAAGACAAAGGCGTTTTCCTTTATTACTTTCACACGCCTATCAACTGGTACAGTACGGCCTAACAGCAACAATGATGAAGGTACGGCTGGGAAATGTAAAGGCTCAAACAACTGAAAAAGATCCTCAGTCAAGTCGCCCCTGATATCTAGTGAATAATACCTTCTCAAACCTTTCCTAAATCTATCACAGTAAGCACAAATGCAACGTCTGAATGAAGTCACCCCATTGCCAAGCTTCAACTGGTATTGCATAGTCTCAGTATGCCTGATTCTGAAGAGGGAGCATTCTTCAAAACCCGATGATCTATAGAAACACTTGTTTCACAAACCCCAATGCTCTCAGAGAGAAGTAAAGACAAATTAGAATAATCATGACATAATGAGTTTGATTTGTCTTGGAGAAATATATATCTTCTCTCAAAAAGTCGACCCTTTCACAAAAATCAGCTCAATTGCATTTAATAATATAATAATTCGCCCTTTTGAAATACTTAGGCCAATCATTAATAAATGGCATCCTTTTTTATTAATGAGTATTAAACTCATTAAATATTAAATTTTCCCCTTCATTATAAAGTATTAAAAATACTTTATAATTCGCCATTTTAATAATAACTTTAATATTTCATTAAAATGACTTTATATTATAAAGTCAAATTAATAATCTCTTTAATTATTATTAAATGCTCTAATAATCCCTGTTTGCTCATCAAATCATCAAACCGGGTCGAAATTGAGCCGATCAATTGAATTAGGTGCCCTACCAAAAATAGCAATTCCTACCTGCCTGACTTACTATAAATAGTAAATATCTATCAATCACTATGTAAGTGTCCGCAAAGGCCCAAACCTGAATCAACTGCTAGAGTGATGTCCCCAAACGCTGGATAACTGCCTCAAGTGATCCTCTAAACACATATGCCAGCCTACAAGGATCTGAATGATAGGCTAACCTCTGAAATAACTATACTGCCTAGGAAGGGGACATTACACTAAGTTAAAAAGCTCAGGCCGAAGCGTGAAAGAATAAATGACATTCAGTTAAAATCTAAACAGAAGATCACTCATACGAGGGCCTAAGTGATAGGAAATCATGAAACAGTTTGGAGGCACCTCACATACAAGTGTGAAGAATGGCAAAATCATTATTCCGACGGAAGCCAAAGGGAAGGTAATTAATGCATAACACCACGTAAAATATTGAAGTTCGTATTAAACGAAAGGTGGCATAAGGAAGAAAACCCTCAAAATATGCATATAATTAATACTATCAAGATCGATGCAGATCATCATAAAATATGGCCCCAATAGAATGTTTGGCAGGAAAGGTAGATTGTTAAAAACTAAGGGGCCCACTAATGTAAAAGAAAAGTGTGAATGGATCATAAAAAAAATTATAAATTATAAATAAAGTTAATATTAAAATATATTACTATTTTTAAAAATTATAAACATTATGTATTACTAATTTATTTATAACGTTTAGGTTAAAAAATAACATAACAAAAACATAATGAAAAAGCAGAAAAATCTTATTTTCGTAAATAGAAGCTGTCAATGCCACTACTCAAATAGTACACAAATGCTTCAAATTAGTGAACAAACAGTTGAATCTCCTCAAATCAGTGAACAAACAGCTTCAGATCCTATCAAGCTTGAACAAACATTTGCAGAAACAGGAAGCAGAAAATATATTTTTGCAGAGCAAAACTGAAGCATTTTTTATGGGAAAAAAATGCAAAACCCTGATTTAAAACTGTCTTTTTAACAAATTTAGAACAAAAACACTTTTCTTTCAAAAATTTCTACATCCATATTTAATGGCAATTTTTAGGGTTTTTTGTGTTTTGCCCATTTTTGAGTTTTTTCAATTAAATTAAGCGAACCCTGTGACATAGTCCATAGTTATGCTGTGTTACATTTAGAATTAGTTTACTATTCCTGATCCACTATGCTGCATTTATTAACCTGCAGATATGCTTAGAGAAGCTGGGATTGCCCTTTGCTTTTTCATATGCCACAAACAAAACTGGAATTTTGAATGCACAGTCATGTGATCATTAACATCTGAGGTGACCGGTTATTGGGCCTCATAAGCATTATTAATATCAGATATACAGACAATATAATACAATCAACTTTTGATGCTTTTGATTTCACTGCTAACATACAGACCACAAACTCAAAGAATGTCCACTGATGGATACCTTATATCATAAAGAATTCATTTGCAGCCCTGATTTTAGATCCCTGCTTTCCCACAATAACATATGTGATTCAAAGTTAAAAGCATCATTGCTTTAAGACAAAGGAAAAGAAGGTTAAGATGTGGAAGTCCAAGAATATTACCCCTCCTTTGGAAGAATTTGGTGAGATGAGAGGAATTAAAATGAGTAATACAACCACAGCCAGGTCCTGTCAAAAAAAGGAATTGCATCTGTTAGAAGTAAATACAAAACATTCAACATGGATCTGGAAGCAAGTTAAGAATAGTTTAAGAAAAAAAAATTCCCTACAACTTCAACTCGAAGTCATGGACCACAAACTAGAATTATTAAACAGTGAAATTCTTTCCAACAGTTTCAGTCTTCTTTTAGCAATTTGGACAACTAAGTGGAAGGTAAATTAATATCTGTCCCATAGGATAAATATTTCTACTAAGCATCCTATTATTTACAACTTCTAGGAAAGCCTTTGGGACATGTGCTATGGTTGCACCTCTGATTGGCACTTTCCAGAAATATCTCAGTTTCAATTATATGCTGAAATATTTATTATGAAAATGGGACTAGAAGAAACAGCCAAGAGGATCGCTCGGTGTACAACAAAGTTGAATGGTTCAAAAAGTTAACTGCTGGTGACTGGATGCACTGCTTCTTGAAGTTGACATCATTGATGCAGAATCAATTGGAGTCATCAGTCATGGACACATTCTAAGATAAAAATTTGCATATTCTTTTACAAAACCAGCATCATATTCATAATCTTGTATAATTAAAAAGAATAAGGATTAATAAATAACCTGGAAAAGCAAAACAGAGAATGTTGCACGACCATGACGAGAAGTACTTTCTCCTCGTTCTTGTAGAACCTAAAAAAAACAAATAAGCTATAAATGATTGCATTTCCTGAAATGCTTTTCCACTAAAACATACATATTCTTCCAATACTGATAAAAAGCTTACTACCCTTTATTATTCATAAATATTTCATACAGAGGAAATAAATTTTAAGCTAAAACAAAGATAATTTTTCCAAATGATAAATGCAGTTGTAGAAAGCATATCCTAGCATGTACCTAACAGTAAAACTTAGAAACATAGAATGAAAGAGTAGGAAAAAATCACACCACAAAAGAAATAAATATCTTTAAAGAAAATAACTTCCCTGGACATTTTACCTGGACCTGCTCTCAATAAACCAAATTTCAGTTTTTAATACAACATATTAGAAACGACACAGCATGATTGTATAAATACACTAAAGTGAATAGGTAGAGAATAAATATCACAAAATAAGCTACTGAACATAAATGATAAACCTATCTATATTTAACAGTAGTTTTTTAATTGATTTGATGATCATTACATTCTTTTCTTTAAGCTTTAGTTTTAGTTGAATGTGATAACTATATGCTTCAACCTGACAAACTTATAGGTACTTGTCAAGCTACCTGATTTCTTATGTGGTAAATTGCATATATTGAGTAACATTTTAGTTTACAATTATATTCCCAGATAGAACTCGAAAAAATAGGAACAAACTAGAGGTTTCAACTGACTATGTAAACAGACAGAGTCCCAGGAAAGAGTGAAAAGCAACTGTTCAAAAATTTTAATATATAGGAAATATAATACAAACCCAAACATGAATAAATCCACACTTATTTTTGGGCTTTGTAAAATGCCAACCCAATATGTGCATCCAAAGTTATCTGAAGTGTATACTCAAACATACACTCGGTTTCTCAAATTCCTCTAATTCTGAACTGCCTCTGTTCAGAACCATAAGAGAAAGGTGCCTCTAAAGTTAAAGACCAAGCTCAATAACAAACCAAATTTGTCTTTTTTCATAGATGTGTCCAAAACTCAATATTATACCATCTAGCTGTGCATAATGATGATACCATCTCCTTGTTGGGAATTTTAAGCATCACTATCAATAACATTTGACTTTTCTAACTCTTCAACTTATCTTCTAACTTGAGAACATGTAATTAAACTCTGCAACATATAGACACCTGATTTTTCAAGATCCTTGAATTTGATGTTTCTTCTTTTAATCATCTACCATTGTACAGCCTAAAAAGTGGAGACTATTGCATTTAATTTCCACCATACAGTATGCACTGTACGATTTCACTAGATTTTTCTTCACCATCATACGACCTAAGAGCCACATCACCATACGACCTAGTATTTCCTTATCCACTATACAACCAACATTGGCTTCCTTTCACCATACGATCAAGGCAACAAATTGGCAACATACAACTATTCCATCATCTACTGTATGCTAGTGAGTTCTTCCTTACCGTACAGACGGTCAAACCTCAATTTCACTTCACCCTTCTACTGTATGGCTTCCCTAACTATACAGCTGAAGCTGGTTGTTGTGTAATCAACCTTGGTTGCTCTGTCATTGATTGGACAGCTGAAAGGAATTGGATATATGTATACATATATATATATATGCGAAAAATTTAAAATATACAGAACTGTAAATACATTTGATAGTATGATACTTCATCATTGATCAATGGTAGTGATAAAAATAAATGCCAATCGATAGTTCAAAAATTCAATATTATGTCATATATCATATATGTCTAGGGTTTAAGTTTCACTTTTTGCAAGTTTTTTATTTGTTTTAAAGTGTTTATTTGGTGCCCCCTAGGCGCTGGCGCCCATGGGAGCGCCTGGGAGGGACACTCGTGGGCGCTCCTCTGGGTGTTCCTGAACTGGAACACTCCTGGAGTGGGCACAGGGACTCTTTTAAGAGAACCCGGTAACTTGGGAAATATATTGGTGTTGAACAGTCCATAGATTAATTCACGTTAAAATTGAGATGAATTTCAAAACAAAAGAACTCAAATTCTGTCTTCTTCCCAGGAAAATATTAGTTTTGAACAGTCGATAGATTATTTCTGCAAAATGTATAGAAAAAAAACTCCCGCCCAGCAACTTCTGTGTTTTTACTTCAACAAAGCTTCACTAACATTGTTACTATTAATATTGCTGCTCCATGAATATTCAAGTCTATGGATAAGAGGATCGCTTAATCTTCTTTTTCTTGACTGTTTATCTTT
Source organism: Sequoia sempervirens (assembly GCA_007258455.2). Lineage (NCBI taxonomy): Eukaryota > Viridiplantae > Streptophyta > Pinopsida > Cupressales > Cupressaceae > Sequoia > Sequoia sempervirens. The sequence goes on from VDFB02336248.1 coordinate 21,458, forward strand.
CCTTGAACCTAATTAGTCTTCCAACTTGCCCACTGATATTTTTTGAACTGGGTTCTCTCTAGATGATGTTATCAAATGGTCTATCCACACTATGTTGGCAATTGCTACCTGTTTCTTTCCTTTATATTTTTTACAAAAAACTATTCAACCTCTGCACAAAATCAACAAAGCCAACTGCTGCTAATATGGCCTGCAACTTCAATCTATCATGATACAATGGTGGTGAGAACACTCAAACTTGGAGGAGATTATTCAAATTTTTGTCTTCACTGCATCCAAGAATTGATATCTTCATCACTGAAATTCATAAACCCTTGTTCCAACTCATCTATCTATTCAATCTCATCTAACCTTGCTCTGATACCATATTGAAATAGCACACACAAAATCTAAAGTTACACTGTGACCAATGATAATGATAATATGAAAATATATTATGCAAATTCGAATACTATTAGATTGATTACATTGGCTTTATAAGAGCCCTTACATAAAAAAACCATCCCAACCAACAGGAAACTTCCCACACACAACCAATATTACTTATTAACTTACTAATAATTTAGTACTAACATAAAGAGCATACTATCATTTATTTATTCACTAACACTTCTAAGATTATCTACTAACCTATAATCTAATACCTATGATCTAATAATTCCACCAAAAAATAATATGTCAAATAAAATCTTTGAGACTCCATAGATAAACATATAATTTTTGTTTTTATCTGGATTTCACTGTGCAAAAGAAGTAAAATGAATGTTCATGGATGGCCAAAGTTGATCAATGAGTTTCAAAAGTACGGAAAGTTACACCAGAAAATCAGCAGTGCTAAAATGACTTCAAAAATCACAAATAAAAGAAGATATTAAAACCAAGATCAGCATTAGACGTAGGAATAGTATTAGAGTAGTGATAACATCAATATAGATATAATTTCAGTAGTAAATAGTATTAGAAGATTCAAAAGAACATAGATTTGTAATGTATAAATCATTGTATTGAAGCAAAAATACTAAAACCTGTAAAACGACTGCAGTTGAAGAAAGGGCCAGTCCATTGCCAATAACAATAGCAGCAGGACCAGGCTGCCCAGAAACAAAATGAGCAACCAATCCCACAACAATTGCTGTCGCTAAAACCTGGAATTTGCAACCATACAGTTAAATGTTTCATTGATGTTATAGATTGATATAACAAATAACTAGCGTGTGTATGTATTTCCTAAGTACCTCCTCAGAGCACTATTCAAATAGAAAACAGAACACATAACTGTACCTGAGCAGACCCTAACCCAAAAACATACTTCTTCATTGAGCTGAGTCGCTCAACGGAAAGCTGCAAGAATCAGAAGAAAAGATCTATCTGGTTATTTACAACATTTAATACTCATTTCTAAAATGAAACTTAATCTTTGAATAGTTATTTAAAGGCACACTTATGTCATCTTTCAATGTAAAACTCAAAAGAGCAAGCAATTTTATAAACAAATATAAGACACCCAAGGATGAGAAATTATGCCATCAATTTGAAGCATGTAACTTGATTTATTTATCTTTGAATAAAGGTGCAACAAATCCACATATAAAAAAACCACAAATAAGCTTGTACCTCTAGCCCAATATTGAAGAGCAGAAACACAACTCCAAACTCCGCAACAGCCTTTGTTCCATGTACATGGCGAATAATCGATAGACCATATGGTCCAATTAAGATACCAGCAGCTAAATATCCCAGTACAGGGCTTCCTAGCATTTAAGGAGACTTACAAAATTAGAAGTGTGCAAGCTATGGTTAGAGACCAAACAAAACAAATTTGATAAAAGTTTCCTTGAATTAACATATTAATGTAACAAAGAAGCATACTTAAGTTAATACACCTCGCATATCTTTCATTGCCATTATTAACTTCAAATTCAGTTTTTGAAGAACAGAAAACCATCAAAAGGAAACAAATTATGGCAAATATCTTCATGACCACAAGGTCCGCAACAACAATGACTGAGCACAAATCTGCTCACACAACGGAAACCCCATAGCTGAGATATTGAAAATTTTCAAATTTGAGTTATGTTTTGATCTTGAAAGCAAATCTCCTGTTAGAGCTCGAAACTTGGGCACCTAAAACATTAAAATCTGAAATTTGTGCTGAAGTATTCGAATCTGAAAATTGTAATCTGCTTACAACCAAGCATCACCAATAGATAAGCTGAAATCTGAACCTAGCACTATGAACTCTTAAGTAACGAAATTGAAGTGAAATGTTGAATGTGATATACTCAACAAATTTTAACATAAGATATTTAACACTTTTTGCTCACCCAGGGTAAGATGAGAGCATATGGTGTATAAATAATGATTTTAAATATATTATTTCCAATAACAACAATGCCCAAAAAGATGTAACAAGGATTGCACAAAAAATATAAATACGTTGAATCTTCAAAGAATAACACACAAATATGAATAAAGCTTCCTCCACAATATAATGTTGCTTCAGCGATTACAAAATATATGCTTCCACAATCTATAGCTTTAGAAATACGAAACTTACTGCAAATACCAAAACATATACTAAAATTCAAACAAAGCTTTTAAGGACAAATAAAACCTTTGTATGTAGTATTGCCCTCAAGAAATCAAAGGGTTTTCATCCCCCAAACTCTAGGAAACTGAAGGGGTTTTGTTCTCTAATCTTCAAAATCCAACGGTTTTCACCCTCAAATCCTAGAGCTGAACACAAGCCTCAAACTATGATAGAAAAGATTGAATAAATTGGCAAATGTCTCAAAGGCAACCAAGCACCTCAATATTTAGCACCCACAAGGCACAAATTCCAATGCCCCTTTTCCTCTCAAAGGTAGCAAATAATATTAATGAGACTATTTATCCAAAATAGACCCCACTTTGTCATGAATACCAACTTGTAACTCCTCATTAATAAGCTGTCATAGAAATCTGTCATGAAGAAGTTGCCAAGTGCCCCAAAGGTTACAACAACCCATTTCTAGAATCCCACACCCCACTAAAAGTCATTATTTTATCATTATTTATTTCTACTACAAATTTCCAATGTCTAAAGGCCCCATAGCCTTATTGAAGAAATAAAGATTGTACCTACACAAGTTGAATTAATTAAAAGGGGACATTAAAAGTCCACCCTTCTTAAAATTGATTGCCCACAAGCAATGCAGATTTTGATGCTCAAGAATCTTCGGTCCCTCCCATCTAGTATCTTCTGTAGGTAGATTCCCCCAACGAACCAAGTATTATGTGATTGTCTTGCTCCTCAGCTTCTTTTCCCATGTATCAATGATAGCATGTGACACTAATATGAATTTCCCTTCATCATTCAAAGGTAGCAAGTCAACTATCAATATACTGTATCCAAGCACCCATTTGAGGCAAGACACATGGAAAACATTATGAATCTTACTATCTACTAGAAACTCCAATTTATAGGTCATTTCACTAACTCTTCTCACAATTTTATATGGTCCTCCATAGAAGCAAGGTTTGAGCTTTTTAGCCCCACTTTGCTTGATGGAAGTCTATTGATACAACTACAAGCATAGAGAAACCATGTCCCCAACTTCAAATGTCCTCTCTACATGGTGTTGATCTGCATTAAACTTCTATTTTGATTCCACTATTGATGATCCTTGAGTGATCTCAAAATATCTTGCCTATCTTTACCAAGCCACTAGCTGCTAGTACCCTACTATCAAATAAAACCATATCTATAAAAGTTAGTGCATCATATCCATATAAAGCTGTAAAATGAGCCATACCAATGGACATGTTATTGGTGGTTTTGTTGCAAGGTGCAACCATTTGAACAATGTTGCCTACTAGTTTGTGACATGGTTTTTTCAATACCCTTCAACCCACTTATTCATTTGTCTCTATCTATCCATCTATTTGCGGGTGATAATTGGTATTGGGAGTGAGCTTGGTACCAATAAGATGAAATAGCTCTTGCCAGAATAAGCTAACGAATCTACTATGCTTATCACTAACAATACTCTTAGGAAAAACATGTAGCCTAAGCACTTCCCTAAAAAATAAATCAGCCTCCTCATGTGATCTGAACTCTACAAGAATGAAAAAGAAGTGTACATACTTGGTTAGTCTATCCACTACAACATAAATCAATTATAACCATTTACCTTGAGGAGGCTTGTGATGAAATCCATGGATATAGTTTCTTATTTCCAATTGGGAATAAACAACGGCTGTAGCAAACCTACAAGAAAAACATGCTCTACATTACTTTGCCAGCAAGTTGTGCATTCCCTAGTATGTTTGAGTACATATTTCTTAAGGCCCTTCCAACATAGCCTTTCTCTTATCTACCTATAAGTCTTGTAGAATCTCAGGTACCTTGCCATAGGTGCATCATGAAATGCTTTCAAAATCTTCTCCTTCATTTTAGATTTGGATATTAGGAAGATTTTATTCTTATAAAGAATCATACCATCTACTACTAAATAATTGCCATCCTTCACACTTTCCACCATAATTTCCTATTGTGAAATGCTATGAGGTGCCCTTTCAACATGAATATTGCTCCAATGCCTTCTCCTTAAACATCAAAATCTACAACAATGGCTATGAGAAATCTAGACTAGCAAGTATAGAGCATGAACAAGTTACCTATGTGATCTTCTCAAAAGGTTTTTGAGCTTGGTCATTTGTCATGTCCCATTTTTCCATAATCTATATTGTGGTCCAAAATGCTCATTTCCTATCACCAATGCTCCCCCTGATCCAAATTTGCGTACAAGTTCTTCTCCTTCATCCACCATGCATCTACTTAAATCTCCAAAATTTCTATGGGTTATGGCCAATTTTCTAAGTCAATGTAAGCCATCGGAGTTGCAAAGTTTCCCTTCCTAGCATTACATTCCTCCCAAGTCTGCTTTCTTCTATACTTTCATTAGGATCTCGAACTTCCCCATTCAAGCATACCTGATGACCATCACCCGCCCCCATTCCCTTCTCATGTTGGGCTATCAGACTTGTCCATTCTATCATACCTCTCCACCAAACCCTACTCCTTCATAAGCCTTTGTCAGAAAGTTGGACTTCCTCTCACCAAAATGCCTCCCTTCAAAACCCCAATCACTTTGTGGTATGAGTTGCAAGCTATCCCCAACGCCCCAATTCCAACACTCCCACCAATTTTCACTGCTCATTTCACCTACCTACTTGCACAACCAAACAACCATTAATGTGTAGGGTGATGACACATCTTCTAGAAGGATTTTTGCAGGCACAAAAGTATCATTTGAGAATGAGGATGCGGCTCCACATGTACAGTCCACTATACAAACAAAGAAGACAACTTTGACTACAATTAATGAGATAGATAAGGTTTCAAACCCTAAGGGACCCTCACCATTATTTCCAAGGACAGTTACAGTTTGCAAGGGACATTTCTCCATGCCTCCCAAGCACATTTCCACACATGTAAGGAGTATTATTATTATTGTGTTTCTCATGTGGAACCCACCTGTTATTTTCCTCCTTGACTTCTTTACTTTTCTATCTAACCCACTTTATAGTGCTTTTCCATTTTCTACAATCTTCTTGTGAGCCTTGCTCTAATCTAACTTTGATGTTGTGCCAAAATATACAACACAAATATAGTCCTTTGTTTGTAATATTCATTAGGACAACAAGTATTCATAAGCTCCAAATCAAAAATAAATAATATTATTATTTTGAGGCATACATTCATTAATTTTGAAATCTTCAATGAAGTTGGATGCCCATGTTGCAACATTGAGGTTAACCATATTCATAACTTCCAACCTTTGCAAACCTTGTACCTTGTCATAGGCACATGAACAATCCAACCTTTCAAAAACATTCTTCATTTGTTGTTCTTTGTCAATCTCCATATCTTCATTAAAATTGCAATTTGAGGAAAATACTTCATAGTCCTCTATTTGCTAGTGGAACAAGCCATTAAGGGAATTTCTTTCATCTTTTGAAACGACTGTAATTCCCAAATTCCTTCAACATTTGGCTCCATTGGACCCTAATCATGCTTCTCTACCCACTTTTCTTCGGATTTTAAATCTAACGAATCCAAGGAAATTGCTTCCTCACTTACTACCTAGTTTTTCAAATCAATTATGTATTTTTGACATTTGTTTTCAATGGGAAATGTGTTCTTCAAATTGTGGTCAACTTTCACTACTACCAACCAACCCCAACCCAATAATACACCATATGATTTCTTCTATAATGAGATGGCTACAATACTTAATAAAAATGTTTGAGTTCCAATAAATACCTTTTGGACCATTAAAATTCTCATAGCACCTTGATTTCTTGCTAAGCTATACCCACAGGCTAAAAATTTGGGGATCAAATGGTCAACTTGCCTAGACTTCTCCAAGTGTCTCTGGGCGTATGTTCATACCAAACCCACCATCAACAATTGTATTAATGAGATTCCTTCCAAGGATCTCCATGTGCAACACCATTGGTTTCTTTCATGTGTTAACCATCACTAACATGGGATCGATTGCTTGGTCTCCAAACAAAGGCAATTCGGTTATGGGGTCTTCATTATCTCCAAATTCTAAATGGGTTGTAGCATGCATCATCTCATTCTTCCCAGATACAATAAAATCATAGCACATTGGAGTACAAGAATACTTGATAAGTTATCCTCTACTTTAATGGGTATAGTAGTTTGAAGTACTAGCCTTGCAAAAAAAAATTTGATTGTACTTGATTTGTTATCGTACTTGCATTTATATTTGAGTGGCGACATTCGTTACCCATAGCATGCTCTACCTTGGCTCTTGCTTCACAAAGTCTTTCTTTTTCTATACATGGGTCTAGGTACACAAACTTCTTTCACCTTGTACCAGGATATGATAGTACAGCCCCCATAGGGCATCATTAAACAATGGAAATTTTCATAGCTAAAAGACCTCTGGAAAACACCTTCAAAACACCACAGAACTCTGCAAAAATCACTCCAAAAACAAACTCCAAAGCTGCAATCAAAATACGTTAGATATCTTCATTTTCTTTTGAAACCCCGAAATCCAAACTTCATAAAAATCAATGTGTTTCCCAAGTGAAAACACCAAACCAGCTAGGATGGATCTTACACCATCGAACTAGTGAATATTAGCAAGGGCTTTCGTCCTCAATCAAGACATGGGAAAACTCAATGTTCACTCCGACAACATCCTATTATGTGTGCAAATTTAAATGAGGAAAATGAAAGCCAAAACCCCTTTATATAGAGTTGAGGGAAAAATAGAATTTTAAAAAATTCGAATTTTTCATTTTCCTTCAAAAAAGACCCTTTAACAATTTAAAAGCAACGAAGTCCCCATATTTCATTTCCCTAGGCATCCAACTTGGGGAACATAATAACACTTTATAATATTTAACACTAAAGTGAATATTAAAACATTACTTTATAACTTTAGAGCAAATATTTAAATAATCCAATCCAAACGAAAACTTATCGCACCAAGAAGCAATTGATACCAAGGAAAGATGCCAAGTGCAAAAATGGGCACTTACTAAAAATAGCCATCTTCTCCAAGAAATGTGGAGAACAACCCAAATGGCCAAAAACGTTACAAGGAGCACCACCGCCAACCTGAATGCCATTTTAACGCCAAAACATCATTGGATGCCAAGAAAACCCAATACTAAGCTCTCCAAGAACCTTGAAGTTCCCTAACCACCATCAATTAGCCTACAGGAACTCTTGAATAAGCTAATTGACTTAACAATTGACTAGGCTTGAGAAGGGAACATTACATAAATGGAAAAAATGCCTCTTAGAGGTTATTCTAAGGAGGCAATAGCAAAGAAAGTGGTATTATTTCACTATTGAGGATGTGCAAGAAGCAAACCATCCTACATCTAATACTCTACCTTGGTAAACAAGGAAATAGGTTGTTCAAGGTACCTAAACTATAGTAGTATTAAAAAGTGAGGAATAAACCTTAATGGGAGGTTGCCATTTAGATTGAGTATGATGCCCAAATGAAGATTCATACCTAGGAGTTTACAAAGTTGCCTCCAAGTAAAACACTCGTAGACTACAAATGGGTGTACAAAATCCAATGTAAGGTCAGTAGTACTTCGGACAAGCAAAGCTTGCCTTGTTTCAAAGGTTATTCCCAACTAAAGGGCTTGGACTTTAAGGAGACTTCCTCTCCATAGCAACTTTATTTGGTTGGAAGGTGCATCTAATGGATGTGAAGAGTGAATTCTTGAATAAAAATTTGGACAACGAGATCTACATGGTGCAACCTAAAGGATTTGAGATTCCTAGTGGGGATCATCTAGTTTGCAAACTCCTTAAATCATTGAACAGGCTTAAGCAAGCTCCACAAGACTAGTACACAAATTGTTCAATATCTTCAAGATTCCAAATTCAAAAGAAATTTTTTTGACCCAAATCTCTATGTCAAAAATGATGATGATTACATTGTGATTGTTGTTGTCTATGTTGATGATCTTGCCATCACAAGTAGCGATCCATTGCATTGCACCATGTTTTTCTTTTGACATGACTAATCTAAGCCTCCTACAATATTGCCTCAATATAGAATTCTAGCAACATGACCATCTCACTTTCATGGCTCAAATCAAGTACACTACATTCTTTTTGTAAAGGTTTTGTATCAAAGATTGTAATCCTTTTGATACACCTATTAAGGTTGGGTTGAGGATGTTAACCTATGATGATTCATCACTAGTTGATGGATCAATCTATTAGCAATTGGTGGGTACCCTAATCTATCTTACATCCACATGACTAGATCTTTGTTTTGTTGTAAGGCATCTCTTTTGGTTTTCTGCCCAGTTGAAGCTTGTTCATTGGTAGGCAGAAAAATGCATGCTATGTTATCTCAAAGATACTCTAGAGTTTGGCATTCTATATTAGAGAATAGAAAATTTCCAATTGGCAAATTTAATTGGACCAAGATCAATTGACACTAAAAGATCAGCTACTAGTTACATTTTCTCTTTAAGCTTAGGAGTTGTTTCATGGAAAAGTAAACTTTGGCACATTGTTGCTTTATCTTCCCTTAGAACCAAATACAAAGTAGTTATCATTGCTAGTTATGAAACAATATGGCTACATTGAGTTTTGTGCGATCTCCAACTTCCACGGACTATAGCAACTCTTTTGGAGTAGGTAAAGAATCCAATTTATCACTCTCACCAAGCACATTGAGGTTTATCATTGTTACATTTGACAAAAGGTTGATAGTGGAGACACTCCTCTCTTCTATTGTGGGAAATATGCTCATCTAATGACTAAACCTCTTGGTTCTATACTAGGTTAAATTTTGGGACAAACTTGGGGTTGTCTCCTATTTAGTCATTGCATATCACACATAGTATAACGTTTAGACTAATATGTATACAGGCATTCATTTCTTAGGATGATAATGTGATAACATTAGTTATATCGAATAATGTAATTTACACAATGTAAGTTATAATCACCAATAGAACTTCCCTGTGCATTAATAATTCAGCATACACACATGGGAGTGTGTGCCACATAATTATCTGTCTATCTATGTACATTCATTCTTTTAACAAGCTGGTCATCTAGCATGCTCTTAGAGGCACTAGATGCACTTGTCTTCCATAATATTAAATAAATGATCAATATTCTGAAATTAGCATTGTGCTTGCATAGGAATGTATCCATCCTGATCTTATAATCATTTTTGTTTTTGCCCTCTTGTTCCAAGTTGACAAACAACCAATCTAACATCAGCCAAAAAACTAGAACATGATGGAAAGTGTAGCAGTAGCACCATTGCCATGACAATTTATTACTTCTGACTAAACACTGAATAAGTTATTTAATAATAGCAACCTCAAAGAACTCTCAATATGCTCTTAATTCCAAACCTCATTCAATATTATTTATCTACTTAACAACCCAAGCTGAACAAAATCTCCAACTACAAACCCCACAAAAGGAACTTTTAATTAAGAAACGATATAATAGCCAAAGTCACATCAACACAAAACATATTAAATGTCAAACATGTTGTTTGTATAAATGATGCACAGAATATATAACGATAATTTAAAATTAATTTGTGAGAAATCACAAGTAACCACGAAATGCCATTGTTGGTGATTTTTAACCTGCAATAATTGTGATTTTGACAAGAAATTGGATCATGCAAAAAAAATTTCCCCAAAAATGCTGAATAAATCATCTGAATCAAGATTTATCGTAAGTTTTTTTTAGCACTTTTGACTTTGCAGGTGATTTTTTTGTCATAAAAAGGGTTTTCCAATTTTTCATTTGTTTGCGCAAGGCTGTTTTTACAAATCTGTTTTCACCACAGTTATTTTTTAACCTCAAAAACTTTGGTGCTAATATTTCACAGGCCAGCAGAACCATTGGTAGCCTTGACTGACAGGTCATTTGGTTTGCTGGTTGTCCAGAGACTTATTCACTCAAAGCATTCTAGGCGGTGCCTCCCAACATTGTAACCTCTGCTCTTCTTGCTACCTTGGTGTTTGTCCACTCACCACTTGTCATATTTCTTATAAAGGAAAAAGTTGTTAGATGTGCTCCTTCACAGTCTTGCATTGTTCCCATCCACCCAATGTAAATTTCAAAGTCATTAAAATTCATCCTTAGACAGCTTTTCATTGAGAATTTCGCTGGTGCAAAGGATTTTCAAGCAGGGTTTGGGGATTTTCAGGATTGTAAAAGGCATACTTGCAGCCTTTGAACAATTTTGAGACCATCTTTATAGAGATTTCATCCTTCAGGCTAGATTTTGAGACCCTGGAGCTTCATCATCAAGACCTGCAGGCATCTTCATTGCAGCAAGAGTCATTGGCAACATTTGATCATTTAAAACTTTTTACATAGTTTATAGTTTGACTTGTACAAAGTAAATTGCAATTGAAAATTTGAAAACTATTAATATCTAGTTATCATTTATGCACTAGGCAGTATGCATTGTGCGATGCAATGTAATCGGCAATATAAACATAAATGAAAAAATCTATATTTCAAAATTGGATGGGTAAACTCTTTTTCTTATTTGCTCTCTATATCTCTAGGCTATTAAAATGCCTTTAAATTTAAAAAAGAACAGGCTTTTCTCTCATTTTTTGTCTTTTTCTGTGATTTTTGAAAATCCAACTATTTCGCGATTAAATCCCAAATTTTTGAAAATACCTTTATCTTTTGGTTTTCCAATTTTTTCCCAATTAAATACCAATATCTTTTAAAATCTTTATCCTTTGGTATGCCATTTTTTCCAAAAAAAATTTTGCTGCTCTGTTATAAATGATTCATCATTTTCAGGGTTTCACCACAGAATTACAAGAGGCATCGTGTACAATCAAGTTAAAGTGGGTTTTCTTCCAAATTGGTTTCTGAAATGAAAACAATTTGCATAATGTGAATTTATATGAAAGTAATTCGCATCATGTGAATTCCAATCAGTACCTACAAGGCTACTAGTGTTTTATAAAACTTTATTTCTGTAGCTATTGTCATACATACCGCCTGGGATCTTCTGAAATAGTGGTACAAATATCACACTTGCTAAGAGAAGCCACAGCATATCAAAGAGGGAGGTCTCCTCTTCATTTACCTGTCAATGTGAATTTTTCTATTGGGTCAGCAAAGATGTTGAAAAGTGAATCTGTTGGTTAGTTTAATTCTTGCTTATCTAAAACCGAATAGAATTGCATAGCATCATGCCAAAATTTATTTTGAAATCATTAATCAAGTTACAACCACACAAGAAAACACTACACAAAAAAGCTTACAGTCTAATCCAAGCTTATTTAGGAGCAAAAAATATTTATGAAATGAGAATTTTCCGTCTGAAGGTAACAACTTACCAAAACAGAATGGTGCTGTAAATTTCTAAACAGGATATAAAAAGACCTAAAGAATATCAAATGATGAGTAGCGATGATGTACAGACCTCCTGATGTGGTAACTTTTCTATAAGGCTCTTCACTTGATTAGAAAATTTTTGAAGCTCCCTTACAATAGGCCTTGCAGATATTGTAACCTCTTCAATACCACTCACAACACTTGTTGGCTGAATCACTTGTATGCCTCTATCCATTCTGTTATTAACATACACTACCCTGCATGAAGACCGTATAAATTAGCATGTTATGTTGTCAGTTAATAAGAAATATTAAACATTATAACGGAAGAAAAACTAAATACAGGTCTATGTATGATAAAACCTTATAATAAAAATAAAACAGAACTCATGGCTTTTGAAAGGAAATAGAAAAGAACAATGGAAAGAACTAATAAATGAGCAATTGTTTGAAGGAAAGATATTACCAAATAGATTGAAGTAGTAAAACCAAGCACCACCAAAGCAAGAGAGACACAAGAATTTGATAAGGGGAAAAAACAAGAAAAAACCCCAATATTATGAATGGAGGCAAAATGCCTAAAGAATAATACAAAGAGAGATAGAGAGTTGCAGCCTTAGGCTTGCTTGCTTGAGTCTTGAAGAATGAGAGGAGAAGCACCTCAATAAGTAGAGGTGAGAAAGAGGAGTTAGAATGTAACTCCCAACTCAATGAATGCCACCATTCATCTATGTGTGTGCAAAGTGTCACCTCTTAAGGAGGTGGTTACAAATATTCCTTAATAAAGGAATTAAAAATAAGCCATCCTCACACATGTGTGAGATGACAAAAAGGACAAAAGACTTGTAGGGATTCCTTTGGAATATTCCTACAAGTTAATAAATAATTACAATTAAAGAATAACCTTTACCAAGTAAAGATTAATCTTCTAACAGCTTTGGACCTAGGACTCCTCAAATGTAGCTTGCAAACAATAGTATAATAAGAGCATATGATGGAAAAAAACACAATACATGACTCTAGAACTAAGGTTCCCTATAAAGTATCTTAAAAAGATATGGCCAGAAGGTACTATCCAAGAGGACCTGTGCAATGGTATTATATCATGCAATAAATCATCTTCACACCATATTTAAGATATTTACTAGAATATGTGGAGATACAGTAACATCCTAACTCCTCTCCAATCATGTCACACAGCTCCAACAATGTCAGCCCTATTCTATGCAATCATTCTACAGTGTTCCCAGAAATTTACAAAACAAAAGAAATGAATCAACTGAAGACAAATGGTTGTGCTTCTTGTAACTATCAACTACCAAGACATAAGGTATTTCAGACCTGCATACTGTTCTTTCAAAAGATAAATAGGTTGATAGGTGATAACAAATAGACATCTTGCAACACATCTACCCTCTCAAATTCTGTACAGAACTTTTGCATAATACAAAATTGCAATTTACAGTTCTAACAGTGTTTTGTCTCCTTTAAATCATCCTTGTTATCTAGCACTCTGAATGATAATCTGCACTCTGTCATTTACGTAATTCGTTTCCATTCATAACAATTTTAAACATGTATAACTGACTTTTCCTAGGGCACCCATGGTCCCTAGACAGCGATATCAAAGCCTTCAATCTCTTCTACATTCTAGTGGAATTGAGTTTTCTCTTAATCCTTCTATATGCTTTGTATGCCTACTCACATGAGGTCTAAGGACAAGAAGCTTGGTCTCAAAACTCGCAACCCTTCATCATACCTCCCTTCATGATCTCAATCTAGACAAATCCACACTAAAGAAGCTGACTTCATAAATGTTTCAAAAGATTTTATAAATAACTTTGCAATGACAGAGAAATAAGTTAAGAGCAGCATCGTGCACAAAAAAGAGCGAGAATCATCGATCACTTTGCCAACTTTAGCAATGCAGTCAAACTCCTCCAAAGCCATTGACCCTAACACTAAATAGACAATTTAGAGGCCAAATACCCTTATAAATTTCAAGTCAATCTAGACATTCCTATTCTTTAAGGCATAATAGATACAAATACTCTAGTAATTGCCTTAACCTCATTTGCTCATACTACATGGTAAATCAGTATTCTGATAAAAAAATATTTCCTTCACACTTTTGAGGGTTTCCTTATCTATTAAAATATAGTGGACTGACTCCTTTCTTTGATCCAACTGTGGCTACCACCAAGTTTCCAATGTGGATCTGTTTGTACAACCTTCCATTGGTAATGCATGATCTTGGCCTGATTCAAAATATGGTTAAAAAGGTTGGTGATTTTATCAGAATTGACAATAAGCGAGCTGATTCTTAGAACAGACTTACAAGAGTCTGTCTTGGTAGATATTTCAAACCCAATTTTTCTCTCCATCAGAATCTTATCATCCCACAGTGTTTGGACTCAATATATTAATTATGAAGGACTTCCCTTCAGATGTTTTCGTCACAATAATTTGGGGCACAAGGTAGTGGCATGCACCTCTGAGTCTTCGTCTGGATCCTTAACTATCTGTTTGCAAAAGTAGGTGTCAAATTCTGCTTCCCCTACTGCAGAACTTGTTTGGAGAAACCATGGGCACTTTTTTAATGAGCGCCTTTCTTCTCTCATACCCAGCAATAGAAACGACTTTTGTCAATTGGTGTTCTTCAAAATTAGAGGTTTTAGGACAGATGGAGAATCTGCCACCTCAAACGGAAAATAATGAAGACCACTTGACCTCCTATGTGATTCTTACTACTGCCCAAACAACAAGCAAAAAATCCAAACCGAATTGTTCGTCCTTAGTAAAACACAGAGGGAGGAAATTGGAAGCAGAAAGTTTGTGTATGGAAGCTTGGGGTTCTAGTGGGGAAGGGTCTCAATGGACAATGGAAACCCTTCTCTCCAAAAGGGTAGAAGGGGGTCCCTTCATGTGATTGATTCAGGTTTTACCTTTGATATGGAGATGAACCTCTCTTTGGGTAGGCTTTCGAATCATTCTAGTGTGATAGTGTAATGTCCCCATTTTCGGGTCCTCTTGCTCTACAATTGGAGCTGACTTTCTGGGTTTGTGTCAGCGTGATTAGAGGGTAATTTGATGTTACCAGTGAGCTCAGATGTGGTTTGGAGGAGTTATATGATGCTTTCAGATGTTATTTTCGACTTCCGGTTTGGGCTCCAAGATTTTGGAGGGAGCATATATTTTTAGTAAATCACCCAACCAAGTTTGTTTATCATCTTTCACCATTGGGACCACTCCTGCACAGTCAGTTTTCAGTTTCAATGCATTTTGACCATTCCCGTAATTTGGAAGTAATATTGAGCTTTATTTAATTAATTTCACTAAGATTGTTATTTTAATTAAAATATTCAAGGGGGCACCTTAGTGTTATAGCTCGTTGGAACTGAAATGAAAAGCTTTAAATGTTGGGATGCTAAAAAGTGACTTCTAGTGCCTGAAAAATGTTCTAAAAAAAATAAATCACTTTTTGGAGTTAAAAGGTTTAATAAACTAATAAAGTGATTCTAAAAAGGAGTTTCTGGAAAGTTCCCTAAAAAGCTTATAAAAGGGCAATTGAGAGCTCATTTGCTATGTTGAAGTTTATTATCTCTTTATCTAAAAACCCCTGTGGTATGTTGAAGTTTATTATCTCTTTATCTAAAAATTCTGTGGTTTTGGAGATTGGACTTGGTTCATCTCAACCTTCCTGAGGACGAAAGTCAAAAACTCTCTTGGAGAAGATTGGCTGCAGTGGTGAAAAATCTACCCAGGCTAATGTTTGTTGGAGATATCGATCAACAGAAAGGAATATCTTGAAAGGGGATGCCATTATGATTGAGACAATCCTCCTGTGATAGGCATGGTGGTTTTGTTGCTGGGTTAGTTTCTTACTTGCTGGTCGTGATTTTCCATCAGCAGTTCAAGGTTTAGAAAACTCTTATTGCATCTGTTGGAAGAGAAATCTGTAACCTTCCAATCAATACTCCTGAGCAGTGAGTTAAGTGATTTACTAGTGATAATATTAAGCTCTCGCCAGCTGTGTGCTAGGACTGAATCATATTTCAGACTCAGTATCCCAGTTTGCTAGTTATGGCAACACTTTCCATGGCGTATGGATTTGAATATAAGTTTAGGCTGCCTATGCTTGAACGTGGGAATAATTTTTAGTGCTGCAATGTAACTTCAATATTAATACAAGAAATGTATGATACTGCTATATAAATCTGAGCCATGCAATCTACAGTTGCAGACTGTTACAAATGTTGAAAGGTCAGAAATTATTCCTATGTGCATATAATCTTGTATCAATCATTACAATTAAGGAAATAAGCTGCCATTTCAGTATATATACTTTGTGAAAGATTATTGAATTGTTTTGGTTCAAATTTATGTACGTCTTCTTATGTCCAAACAATGCAACCTGCTTAAACACATATTAAAACAACATCAATATACTTACAAACCTGACACTATACAATTGTGACAACAAACACACTGTTGGAAGGGCAAAGAATTCTAAGGCAGATTGGGGTGGGACATTACAGATAGTTTGGATTTGAGTTTGATTTCTCGATCTTGGGAGACAAGACACTTATATTTATTTGGACAATTGCTTTCTCTAAGTACTTTTTTCAGATTTAATGCCCCCAATAGATTCCCTCACTTATATATCAAAAACAAGGAGATGGTGGAATGACTACTACACTACCCATGAGGATGACATTACTTCTATAGATATCTGGATTGGTTTTGTAAAGGACTCAAAAAAAACCTATTACCTTGTTGAAAATTATGAGGATCGATACTTTCAAATATTTCCAACTTCTCCAAGGTCATGACTAATCTATCGAAGAATCTACTTATAAATTTTAAACCTTGACTTCAAAGTTGAATATTCAAGAGTCCCAACAAAATCTCGTTTTTAAGTATTAGGTCAAGCTTGAGACCCTATATCCAAACCAATTGGAAATCCTTTATATTTTCCTCTCTAAAGAATCCTATTGGTATGCTTGCAAATTTGAATTGAAAGCTAAGGATAAGTCTAAGAACAATGATTCCAAGTCCTACGATAATTCATAGAATTAGAATTTGAAGCCTCAAACCAAACATTTTATTGATTCAACCTTGGAAGACACTAGAAAATTTCCATGAGTTTAATCTGTTGTAGATACAAGGAGATCTAACACAACATTCATATACAATCACACTAGAGTGCACAATATGATAAGATCCTTCACTAAGGAAAAAGAGCTTGTTCTCCCAAGTGTGTGACTAGATTTGTCAATCACTTCCTTCCATTGCATATTTTATGTGCACAAAAGACGACCTGAAGAGCATGCTTGTTTCATCGGATTGAGGGGAGTCCAAGTTTGCCAATCACATGGATGGCATAACCATTGCATGCGTTAATTTTGATGTCCTTTGGACAAATGTCCATGAGATTAAGCAATTTTTGGTGAATTATTTCCGAACAATTATCCATAAAAAAATTCCACATACAATCTTATCAATTGAGCTATTACAAAAGACACTCATCAATAATCTTCTTAAGTTTTTTTTCTTGATGGATTTTAGATAAGCATTTGAATTTCTTCCTAAATGCATGTTTTAGAGGTTATGCATTATTGGTATCTCAAAGCTCCTTATATTTGTCATCACAAGGCTATCAAAATCGATAATGGATTGGCTCCAAAGTACCCTTTGTCCTGAGAGTATCTTTAGAGTTACTTTCTAAATTTTCAAAATCAGATCATTGGAGTAAAACATGAGTCCTTTTGTCTTGAGAATATCTTTAGACTTACTTTCTATATTTTCAAAGTTGGATTCTCGGATGGCCCAACCCCAATCCAAGAAAGGTACCCATATTTGACCCTTTGTTCTTCTAATACAACTGCCTTTTTTGGGTTCTAGTAGGTGTTGATGTCATTGGTATCTTGACACCAGTTTACTCCTCCAATTTATTGGCATCTCTATTGACCTTCTTGTGGCATAATGGTACTACTTAAGATGCCCCTCCTCGCCTTCTTCCATCCAAAGACATCATCAACAAGGTTGTCAAGGGATATATACACTAATAATACCACTAAGTCACTCATTTGCCTTTCTATGTTGAACAATTCTTATAAACTAAAGTTAGTATCGTCATTCAGTCTAACAATTTCCCACATCATTGATCAATTGGCTTGAGGATTTTTCATAGATGAGGGTATACTCTCACCATTTACAATTTGAGAACAACCATCATATATTGTGGAGTGACAAGATTTGTTGTCCCTACCCCTCTAAGAGGTAGAGATTGAGGAGAAATTTATGTTCACATCCTATGACCTATCTATTATGAGATCCAAAGAAAAAACAATCTTTGTGAAGAAACTTTGGTGATTCCCTATCCATTTCCTTCCTCTATTGAGATCAAAGATGCTTGGACCTTTCTCTTTGAGAGGGTCATTCTCAAACATAGATCCTTACAAAGGACCCTTAGGGTTGTCACGTCAATTGCTTCATTTCTTGTTGGATACATTCTAATCATAGCCAAATGGAAACAAATCAATAAGATCGCATTCCTATTTGCATATTGCTATTAGAGTGTCCAACCCCCCTAACCTCAATCTAGGTGAAGTGACTTCACTTCGTATCAATGTTGAGGGGTTTCTCCTTGACCACATGTCAAGACACAGAAGCAGGCACGCATTACTAGATTTTTCCTACCACTAGAGATCCATTACCCTATGGATGTTAGGAGAGGTTCTAGGTGGAGTACCCGATATCCTCCTAGAAATTTTCAATCCTAACGCCATTGTGTCATGCCCCCGAAATTGTAACAATAAGATATAAAGCATCAAATAAAATGAATAACAAAATACATATCAAAAATATAAAAAAAGAAATATTAGCAATTTAATATCATTATAATTACAATTATCATAAAATATTATAATTATAATTATAGCAAAACAAATATTAACAATTTGATATTACTATAATTGTAATTATTATAATATAAATTATAATATATATAACCAATATATAAATAAATATATTAACAATAAATTAAATTTCAAAATATATTAATATATCTGGTTTTTTATTTTTTTTAAAAACTACGATGGCTTCCTCTTTGCGCTCTGGTCGACGGCGGCGACATTTAGGGCTTCCCATGGCGGGGCGGAGCAAAGAGCTCTCGTTTTTGCTCAACCTGCAAATTCTTAGCGGCATCCTTTTTCAAAGGTTGTGAGAGGTGATAAGTCGTTCTATTCGCAAGGCAGGGGGTCTGTTGCAACGACGGCAATAGGATATTTGGGGAAGCAGAAGCGGCCCTTTCCTGGGGATTTTGTGGGGCATGTAATGAAGACAAATGGTGGTGGAAAAGCATCTAAAGGGCAGGAGGTGTGGTTGGAGCGAAGGGAAGTGAGGGAGAGGGTCAAAAATGACAAACTCGGTGAAGGAGCAGATGCCTTTGCGCTGTGCTAGGGAAACTCCAACGATATCTCTTGAGGAAGCCATTGCCAACAAAGCTGTGGAGAATGCAAAGTATTTTGCAGAGTTGGGGTTGACTGGCAAATTTAGGGGTTTCTGGTCGGGCCTTGCAGACTTGCACAAGTGGATTTCCGAAACTTGGCGCCCAGTTTTGGAGGGGGATGGTCAGATTTACCCCAATGCGAAAGGTATTTTTGTGGTTGTCTTTGACAATGAGCAGGATAGGAACGTTGTGTTGTGTGACTAACAATGGAGCCGGGAGGACAGATATATGCTCATGCTCAAACCTTGGCATCCATATTTTGACCCAAATTCTGAATCTTTTGGACTAGTTCCTATGTGGGTAAGACTCCTAAATCTTCCTTTATATTTTTGGTTTGAATCGTGTTTTGAAGTTATTGGCAATTCGCTGGGAAAGTTTTTGGGTGTTGATGAGGGTTCTCTTAACTTTTTGCGCACAACTTATGCACACATCCTAGTTGAAATGGACATTACGAAAGATCTCCCTACGGATGCTTTATTAAAATTTTTTGGCCGAGAGAGGAAGCAGTTGATTGATTATGAGGGTGTGCCTTTCCGGTGTCAATGTTGTTTCAAAACGGGCCACATTGATGAGCATTGCTCCCAACGTAAGAAGGTCTCTCAAGCAACCTAGTGGAAAGAGGTAGCACCTCATCACTATTTGGTGGAGAAAGAAGAGCTGATTGGTGCTGCAAAGGAGAAGGAACCAGTATTGGAGAGGGAACCAATTTTTGCAGCCTCTAATGTTCCTCCTAAAAAGCAAGAAAGGTTGGGGGGAGGTACCGTTTCTGGGAAGATGGAGGGCAGCGTTCCTAAGGAGGGGCTGGGCGGTAAGACTAATTGTTTGAGCGTAGTTTCTTCAAAGGCGAATAGTTTTTTAGATGAAGACATGAGTGAACCTTATTAGGATGGAGATCAAGAGGAGTGTTGGCACAAGGTTCAAAGGAAAAAGAAGAAGAAAAGGGTGGCAGATTTTAATATGATTCTACACTCGCATTGCAAAAGGAAAACTAGCAAATAGGTTGCTAGTATTTGCATTGTTTTGTTTCAGATGTATGTTTTGGTTTGTTAATTTTCTAAAGATGTTAAGGCATTGGGGTGGGTAAGTCTCTAGGGTGGCGGTGGAAGTTTTAGTTTTCTGGGCTATTGCTTAAGGTGTCTTTGGCTGTACTTGATAGATGTAATTTTCTTCTGATGTTTTAATAAAATCATGCAGGTTTTACCTGCCTTTACCAATCAAAATATATATATATATATAACGTAAAATAATACAATATATACATAAAATAATACATACATGAAGGCAGCGATTCATTTAATGGTTATTACTATTCATTCAAAGGGGCATCAATTAAGGGTTTACGTATTCATTCACAAGGCAGCAATTCCCACTATGAAAAGCAATTGATAGAAGGAAACAGTAATCAGTTGGAATAGCAGCGATCGCCGATCAGTTATAACTTATAAGGGATCGATGGGGCAATGTTTATTATCAAATGCAACGAGTTATATGTTAGAGGGCAGCGATTGGTACTACAGTAATATTATGGTTCAATGCTCAAAAGAACTATTATTAACAAAAGGATGTATCCTTTCATGAGGATAACCCTCTTTTAAAAGATGCATCCTTTCATATGAAGAAAGATATAAAAGGAAGATGAAGAAGAAATCTGAAGGGGACAGGAATGGAGATCAGCAGATTTTAGGAATGAAATAATATGATTCAGGAATCAGATTGAGAAATATATCTGCATTCAGAAAAAGAGAAAATAAATAAAATAAGTAATTGGAAATCTGGAAAGTACGGCAGATTGGGAAAAGGGAATAAATGTATTGCATTAAATATTATCCGCAAGAATATATTGGGAAATAAAGCCACACTCAGGAAAACAACAGGAGATTGGGGAAGAGGTATAAAAGGAACAGGAATAACAGGTAGGTATAATGTAATTATATGTGTGTGGGCGCGCGTGTGTTTGTGTGTGTGTGCATGCTATATTTGATTATGCAATAATGATGCTTGCAGCAATTATTGAGTCTTATAAGTAAATATGACTCTTTAATATGAAAAGCAATTGAAAAGAAGAAGTTGAATCTGAGAAGAACAAACATTCAAAAGCAGATCGGCCAGCAAACACAAAAGCTCAATTTGCATAAATTATCTGATGATTGCAGAATTGTGAATTAATATATTTGTGGTAGGATATTTATAGGGGAATATAATGCATTATTTAAATGTGGTTAACAGTTCATGCATATTATTATATCTTATGGAAGCATACTCATAAATCATTATGTATTGCTGATGCGATTATTTGTAGATATGAATTTGATTAGTTTATGCACATATCTTCACCATGATGGGAGAAGGGAGAATTGCAAAAAGGGTATAGTGACGGGGCCCTCTGCTAGGTGTGCTGCCAGAGGGGGGGGACAAGATTAGCCCACATGGGCCAAAGCGGTACTGCCTTTGGGCCTAGGAGAGTTGGGCCACCAGGACACCCTTTGTAACCTCACTCCCCTATCATGGTGCAACAATACAAGGAGATCAATCATGGGGAAATGGAAAAGGATGGCAAGATGAGGGGATAACGGATAAATTAGAATCCTCACTAGGTAGGCCACCTAATATGAATGGCATGTGCCACATGAGGCCAAGGAGGCCACCTCATATGAATGGCATGTGCCACATGAGGCCTAGAGAAGCTAAGACACCCCATCGAGTCACTCTCTTCCATGCTCCCCCATGGTTGAGCATCCCTAGGGTAAGGTAATAATTGGATTAACAAATTTACTATGGATTTACTAATGTTTGATCATGATACTCTACTTGTTAAGTTATTATTGTAATTGATCTCTAACTTGTTTGCAAGGATTAAATCAAGCCAAGGTACCTTCTAAATCCATGGTTTGCTTGGGAAATTGATAATTTAGGGTAAAATTAGTATAATTCCTATTAGGCACATTACACATTGCTCCTAGACATTTATCCTGAGTATTATCAGTTGCTGCATTGTAATGTTCCCTTTTGGGAAATTCCTAATTTTAGGCCCACAAAACAGTATTATTCGCTAAGAACGGAAATTAGTAATATTAGGTAACAAGAAAGTATGATAAAATCCAAATCCATGCATAAACATTATAATATTTAGATCAATAAATCTAGCTAAAACATCATACTATTTAGATCAATAATTTATAGCAACATTAATATTTGAATCAACACATCATAGCAAATTTCCTTATAGCAAATCACATTGTGAATTCATTGTAAATGCTTGCAAACGGCAATCTCAAGGCTGGTTTTCCTTGTATCGTGTGAGCATGGAAGATGGGCCATCCTTCCATCCCTCAGTCCACCTTGGAATCCCTCAGTCCACCTTGGAGGCTGGCCGTCCTTGATCAAGCCCAAGAGCATGGAAAGTTGGTCTTCCATTCCACCTCCTGGCCCACAAGCATGGAAGACTGGCCATCCATTCCATCTTTGGGTGGTGTACTTGATAAGAGCATGAAAGCTAGTCATCCTTCACCTCTCATGAACCCAGAAGGCTGGCTGTCCTTCCTATTTGCAGGACACTTCACAAATTCAAGATATGATTCCTCAAGGAATTTGCTAGAATATTTCTAAATAAATACCTCTTGATGAAACAATAAATTTACTCTTAAATGGCAACCGCCATTAATTTTCAGAATATTACTAATGGCCGATCTCTATCTCTATTCCGAAAAGATGTCTTTATATTTCTTATTCATATTTTTCCTTTTTCCAACTTGATGATTTTTTTTTCTCCACTTCCACAAATGACATGTCTCCCTTTTTATATCTTCCATTTAGAGGGAGTCATACCTCTCCATAAAAAACATTGCCCTTGGCAAGAGTGGCACCTTTTCAAAGCTGAGTACTGCCTTAACTAATCTCAGTCGTCCCCTACCTCCCCCCGACCCCCCCTCCACCTCCCTCACCCCTTTAAATAATCGCAGCCAATTTTAATTTATTTTATTCTGAGTCGGCCTCCTTCATTTAATCCCTGATAATTAAATCCTTTTAATCTTGGTTGGGCCTTCACATGGAAATGCTATTATTGTTATTTATTTATTTATTTTTATTTCAACACCTAGGTTTTTTAACATTTAGTGCTACAATCTGTACATGGTGGGGGCATGACATGCATTGTACTTATGTTTTGTGATTTGGGAATTAACTGTTGTAGATTTCCCCCGTGTATGTTTTTATTTCATTTGTGCATGGTGAATATTTACTTTTGTAAGTCTTGGGTCCCTTTACATTATACTTCTCTGTTAAAACTGAGTGTACTAAGATGCATTGATCTACTTTTGATCATTTATGGACACTAATATAATTCCTTTATTTTTTCCTATTAAAGAACCTTCATGATGAGGATAGCAATACCTTAAACCTCTTGATTAGTATGTTGGTTTTTGCAACTGATGTGATCATTCATTAGTGGTTAACCTTTCTCAAACTGTTAATATAGGCTTCAATACTTCTAGAGACACTCTTTACAGGTTTCAGTTTTCTAGATAAGTGTGCTAGTGAAGACCACAACAATGTGGGCATTGCTTGGGTTTCAGTTTACTGATCCGTCTTTCAACATTATGCCTGTCTCTCTACCACAAACATTGTAAAGAACATTGCCTCCCTCTCTCTATTGGCGCTCCAGTGCTTCAAGGATGTGTCTCTTGACACAAAATATTAAACTGGCCATGTAATTGCAATGGCAATACATGAAAAAATGATTGTTGGGATCAAACACAGAATGATCCAGAATCCAAGACCAATCCAGAGGATAACACACTAAAATTACATAATTTGGTGTGTTATAGTGGAAGTGAGTAAACACTACACAGGGCAAAAATAAATTCATTTACACCGCAAAGACAACATTGCTATAGAAACTATAACCAGAATTGTATTAGACTTAGAACTCAGTTCAAGAGTAAAATCACATAATGTAGGAGCATGAGTAACAGAGCTATGCATAGTCTTACATGCAGATTCTGATGATATAAATGTAGCAGCAAATAAAACCTCCCAGCTTGAGCCATCACTGGGATCACAATAATGAGCTAAATGGGAGAGCATGGAACTCTTGTGAAGCCAATGGAAATATATAAGATCAGAATTGTGCATGTCTAGATTATGACATCAGCCAAGGTTGGGAAAGCTATCATTAGGCAATCAACAATATCCTAGAGATTGAGCCGCATTATAGTGTGATGGTACTGAAATTTATATGGACAAGAAATATAATTGTTCAACTATAAATACTCTCTTCTGCGAGAAAGTTGTGTGGTACATAAGTGTTATGTAACAGCAATGTTTGGTTTCAAATTTTCAATAAACGGAACACCCGTCTTATCATGCAATTGCAACTTGTACTGAAACGACATTTGTAGCCAAGACATTACGCTATTGCCACAAAGATTGTTTGTATCAACATGTTGCAAGTTGCTAAATTATTTTTTGTTGTCAGAAATAGGTTTTTGTAGAGCTCATTCAGATCTCACAATATATCATTAATTTCACTGGAAAGTGGTTGGAAAACTGTAAATCTTTACTCCATGTAATATCAACCAACAATAAATGTTATAGAAGCTGCTGCTCCCCCTTATGCTATATAAGTAATGAAATTGCATTTTGTGTGTACTTAGCATCATTTTTCTTCCATCTCTATAAGAAATGAGAGAGTGAGGTGAGGGAGGCAGTTTAGTAAAAATCATTTTTAATGGCGAGAGAGAGAGAGAGAGAGAGAGAGGCAAGGGCTAAGGGTTAAGTAAAAATCATTTATTATGGAGAGAGAGAGAGAGAGAGGTGGGAGGAGAAAAGTTATGTTAAAATTGTTTTTTTATGGCTACTTTGTAGGAAAACTCTGATTGCAAACAATGCACATGCGTATGTTTATGTTGCATAAGAAGCAAATTAACAAATTACAAGTACTCATAGAAGAAAAGGGTAAAGCAGCTAGAAATAATTCCAACAAGAAGATAATGCTCTCTAATAAAGCAAAATATTAAAGGATGCTGTTTTGGAAGAAAGTCTACCCAGCACCAAGAAGTAGCACTCCCACGACCAGCTTTGGCAACTGGTTTCTAAGGGAAGAAACAAATCCAGAAAATACAGTGCCTGGCGTGAACTCTGCTCCATCATCCTCAAAAGAAAAGAAAGATGCAGAAAAGAAACGTGAGGACTTCTTTGTGGATGTCTTCGGAATACTGCTGTTAGTAGCATCCTTCGGTGTCTCCATCTTTTTTTGCTGAAATGAAATATTTGATTTGTCCTGTTCTGCTTCTTTTAATATATACTTGACTCTCTCATGTTCAATGTCCTTTTTGACCTCTGACTCAGCCATAAAAGTCTCATGATGCCCAGATTTAACAGAACTATCTAGCTCCTCTACAACATGGCTAACATGTGATGGTCTTAAATATATCTCTTCTCTTACAGGGGTAATCTCCTCAAGTAAAATAACTGTCTCCTCTTCTCTTCTACCATTTCCATCAACAGCAATACCATTCTCTCTACCTTCCAGGGATGAATCAACATTAATTTCAGCTCCTTGGATGGACATTTTAGCCTTCTCTGAAAAAGTGTCTAAATCAGGTTTTTCAACAAGATCATCTTTGGTACTTGAAACACTCTGACCAGCATTCGCAGCACATTTTTCTGCTCTCTGAAGAGCTAATTGTGCATCACTTACACACTGAGCAGCCTCAAGCTCCAAGGCAACTGCTTCTTCTGCCAATACCATCACGTTTGCAACATCCTCATCAGCCTGAGCTGCTCTTGTTTCTGCTTTGTCTGCAATCTCATTTAAGCGATCAGCTTCTACTTGAAACTCTAGCTTCGATGCATGGATGCGGCGCAGATCTGCTTCACGTTTTGCAAGTTCAACCTCACACTTCCTCAGCTCATCCTGAATCATGTCCAGTGCTATTTCTTCCTCCAACTTGGGAGAAGATTCCAATTCTTGAGACATTTTTTGACCCCCCTCTTCTGTAATTGTGGTATATGTTTCATGGCCATTTAATTTCTCCATTTTTTCCTTATCTCCATTAAACTTAACAGAGACATCAGATAGCTCCTCACTAATTCCCACATTTCCCTCATCCCCATGTCTTGTACTCTCAACCTTACCTGTTAGGGCGCTGGATGCTACTAATCCAGCTTTTTCCTTGATCTTGTCCTGTACTTTCTGTAATTCTGCTAGAGCTAACTTTGTTTGTGTCTCTGCAACAGACACCGCCATCTTAGCCTTGTCGAATGCCTCTTCTGCTCCCATTTCCTCACCAATCAACTGCTGGACCATGGCTATTGCATCATCAGCCTCCTTACGAGCCTCTCTTGCCTCATCTCTCAATGCAATTGCCATCTCAGAGATTCTTTGAGCCTTTTCTTCAAACATGTTACTATTCTTCCTAGCATCCTCCAGTTTCTTCAAAGCATCTTCCAGTGACTCGTTTGTTGACTCCAGTGAATATCCCTCACCTCTAATACACTCCTCAAAACCCTTATCTGCCTCCTTATCACCCCTTCCATAATCTTTAACATTGTCATCTGTTAAATTTGATGCCATAACAACAGAGGAACCAACATTTTCTGTCACTCCCATAACATCCCCTGTCAATTCTATCTCAGTGTTTTGCCCCAGGGCTTCACCACCACTTTCACCATAGAACTGACTATAATTTTCACCTTTGCCCTCGCCAAAACCCTCTGATCCTTTATCATTGCCTTCCCCAGCATTATTATTTTCCATCCTATCAGCATATGCCAGCGAATCACTTCCCTCCGACTCACACCTCGTTACATACTTTCTTCGTCTAAATTTCACTGACCCAGCAGGTAAATTCAGACAAATTCTGTGTCTATATGCGGTTCTACGATTCACAGTGACGTCATCCCTTTCCTTACTTGCCTTCACCAATCTACAAACCCTACTGCTAACTCTTTGCAGTTTACCTGTTGAACTTAAAGAAGAAACCAAACCAGGCCCCGTTCTGTGCGAAAACAATAGTTTAGGAGGACTGCGGAAATTCAAGCCCGTGACCTCTGGTTTCACAACGCCCCGACCGTACAGGGCACCAGGTATAGACTCCATTATTTCCGTCAAGCTTCAGAAAAGAAAAAAAAATTAGTACATTTTTTTAATTAATTGCATCCACCATCAAAACAGAAAACCAAACAGACATATTTTTAAATAATCATAGCTTTTTCAAAAGAAAAAATATTCCAAACTTTTCATAATGCAATCAAAATCTTACGAAAATATACTCCTCTAAATTTCTCTCCAGAAGCCACAACAATCTGAAACAAAATTCTTGAGCCTTTGTAATAATTATATAGATTCTCTATAAAAATTAGCTGTCATTTAAATAAAAAAAATTGAGTAAATGCTTCTATATTTATTTTAACTAATTAATTTTTTATAATGCCAATACATAGGAAATAAAAAGCTTGGCAATTCTTTGTAGATTTGTTAGGCAAGCTATAATTCTTCACATTATGGATTGCCAAACCTTTAGGTAAGCTTTAGGTCTTTACACTAAGATCCTTGTAAAATCAAAAAAATTGTAGAAGACAATTTGAAATTAAATTGCGTACTCCATGTAATAGTCATAGAGATTTCCTGTAATACTTAACATAATCATTAGAGTCGTCCTTTCTTCTCTTTATTAAACTATTTATCGCTTGCAATTATCCTTTGTCTGTATTTATTTATTATAAATATGTTACAGTTTGGCACATAATATACTCTATTCATTGATTTGCTCTCAAGAATCTGAACCAAAAATAAATAATAAGTAAGAATATTCAGTAAAGGGTTTTAAGATCAAAATCTTTGTTCATGCCTGTAGTTTTGACGGATATCCGAGCTTGAAATGTCCCGCTGTCTTTGGCCGTGTCAATTTCACATATACTTTTGACTTCACAGACAAGAACTATGTAATAAATAGCTCCCTGTAAAACTTCCGAAAAGTTTCCGTGATAAGCAAACCAAAAATAAATAAATTTACAACACTAAGAAAAGGGTCAAAGAAGACATCCGAAGTTTCGATAGGTAGCCTCTGTTAGGGTTTTAAGATCGGAGGATTTTTTCGCAATACCTGAAATTTTTGACGGATATTTTAGTTGCTTATGCCCCGCTGTCTTTTGTCGTGCAAATTTGGTGTCTATAAGCAGAAGTACAACGCTGAATAAAATGGCTGCGGGAGAAAGGAGGAGATAATAAATGGAGCGAAAATCTTATAATCCGCAAATCAAGAAATTCAATATTCTTTTTATGAACTCATATTCACTGTATGCCTATGGGTTTTGAAAATCTTATAATCCGCAAATCAAGAAAGTCAGACCAGAAATGGAGACAAGTGGAAAGAATACAAAAACATCTAATTATAAGCAGCCTCAAGCTTAAGACTACAGTGCCCTATGAGATTTTATTGGCTGAGACCGGTACTTTTCCCTTGGAGGCCTCGGCGATGATTCGGTTATTAAGCTACCTAAAGAAGGTCCAGAATATGGAGTCATCGGTGGCCTAAGTTAATCATGAAAGAAGAGCTAACTAGAAGAAAGAACACCTGGATGAAACAAAATATCAAATGGATGAAAAAATGGGATGTTGAGATGCATGAATGCCCAAACACAAATGAAGAAATAAAAAAATATGTGAGAGAAAAATTTAAATATGCTATATGGATGAAAAAAGCAGGACGCAAAAAGGATTACTATATCAAAGAATTCAATCCCACGAGGGATCACGAAGAAAAGGCCTATATAGGCGCGAATATCAAATGGAAAGCAAAAATGTTGATTGCCCAATTGCGTACTAGTTCGCATCATCTTAGGTGCGAAACGGGCAGGTGGGTGGTTCCTAAAGAGGAGTGGGAAAATAGAAAATGTCGTTTTTGTAACATGGGTATGGTGGAGACGGAATGGCATTTCACCATGGAGTGTTCAGCGTATAAAGACATCCGGGCTAGTTATGGGGTCACCGTGCAGGTCGATAATTTAAATACTCTGTTTGAAGAATCAAGGTTAGACAAAGTTGCAAACTTCATCATCAAAATTCACTGCAGGAGGGCTGATCTTGAACGGAGTTTACAATCTGCTTAGGGCCTTTTATGGGTGGCTCTTGCGCTGGTCTTGGGTCCCTTAGGCTTCTTTGGCCTCGTGGACGTCATTAAAAATTTTCATTTCATTTTAGTTCGGACGTTATGGACAAAGAGATAATTTTATCATGCGCGGTTTGACGTGCATAAGTAACGAGATATTTTGTTGAAAGATGCCCGAAAATTTTTTAATTTTAAGTGTGTTTTTTTCCACGTGTGCAAAAGTGGGTACTCGTAAATTTTCGGATCCGACCAAGTAATGTGTTTTCATTCGGAATCAAATGAAAAACATAAAAAGAAAAGATTTTAAAGTCTATTTACAATGTTTCACTTAAAATTATGTAAAAACATTATATTAGCGTTTGAGATTATATTTTATGAATTATTATTAAAAATCTTCATTCTATTTTTTAATTAATAATTTATAAAATTAAGAATGGTTAAAAATATAATTTAATAATAATAATATGTTATTTTAGAGATTTTTATGTGTAAATTTGAATAATAGTTTAATCAATATAAATATTTTAAATATATTTATTTTGTTATGATTTAATTATATATTTTTAATAATATTAGATCGAATAAATATAACATAAAATATATAGAAACAATCTTTATATATATTGAAACATATATTGTTAATTTTATATTAGTTATGTTATAGATTTACTCAACTTTAGAGCTAATTTATATTAAACAAGATAATAGTAAAATAATGATACAACTCAAAAATTAGGAAGCACAATTCACCCATAACCTAGGAAGAGAGAGTCTCTTCATACCTTGTGATGATGAGTCTAATTCCTCACCTCGTTCACATAATTCCTCCCTGGCTGCAACTACGTTTACTCATGCTGGAAACTCTACCCCAATTCTCGGTAACCCAGTGATTTGTGCAATGGCGGTCTCAAATGCATCTACTAACAATCCCTTCACCATTGCTCTGTCATACTCAAGTGTAGCTACAAACCTTCTTGTCATATCATTAGTGAATTTCATTAATTTCAGGAAATAATCAAGCCAGCCAACCCTGGTAAAAATGGGTAGAACCATTGCATCTTCCAAAATTTGCTTATGAGCGACTGGCTCCTGCTTGATAACGTCTCCTCCCATTATGACCTTCTTTTCTTTGCTCAATATATCCAATTTAATCTTTGACAATTCAGCTCAATCCACTCTACCACCCTCAAAACCCTTCTTTTTGTCGTTTCTTTGTGTAATTCTACTACCATACCACACTTACAACTTCTCTTCTTAGTACCAACTCAATTTGAGCTCACACACAGGTTTTAGGTTTGACTCTAGTTTAAACTAAGCTCAAGTGCTCAGGATTTGAAATTGGCAATTGGAAATGGCAACAAAAATAGAATGTAATTTAGGAGGGTTTTGCATGTCGTGCATACCTATTGAATTTGATTCAGGTGACGAATTTCTAAAAAAAGTGAGTTGACTTGTACCCTCCCCCAACTTAATGGTTGAAGTGACTACACTTCAACTTGCAATTGGGAAGTGGTGTGATTAATAAGTAAGGAAATTAACGGTAAGACTTTTCGCATGCATGAATTAATATGAAAGGTATAATGAAAGTTTATTGAAATTTATGTTAATTATGACAATGTACCTTGTGTACTAGCTTGAAAAGATAATTGATCATCGCACATGTAAACTGAAAAGCTCGTATCTAGATTTTGTGCTGATGTGATCAATATTAACTACATGCGAATGAATTATGAGGTGGTAAATGCAAATTGATGGGACAGATTAGACGTTTATTAGTTGGTGATGTGACAGCTCAAATGGTTCAAATGAAAAGTGGCAACAAAGAATAAAAGATTCATGTTGCAAGTAGTTATTATGAAATGATGAGTATGGCATGCAAAAGTAGTGAGATGAATGCGCATGAACTGCAATGAGGTGAAAAAAAATTTATGCCAAATGGTGCTATGGGTACTGTCAGCAACAAGACCCTTTCTGGATTTTGATAGCTATTATTACAAGTCCCTATAGCATCAGGACCCTTCTGAATATGGCTGAAAAATAGACCCTGATGGAGAAATTATAAACATCGTTAGAATTTTGTTGTGTGTGCTTGTGAGATAAAGTAAAAGATTAAACCTAAGTGATCTCAAGGATTGAGTTGTGTAGCTCAATCACTGAGTCACTGGAAGTGCCTGCTATAGCGTGTATTGCTAAAATATCACTTTGTGTATCAAATTTTGTATCTAGTTCACTGTGAGCACCATATTATTGAAACATGGAGAATATAAAATCATCCTTTTGTAATGGCTTCTTATATAAGTTCAGTCTATGGTCGTTTACAAGAAGAGAAAATCTAACCGCATCTATGGTATGTAGCTTGACTGCTCCATTGGGATAAACTTGACTAATTTCATAGGGACCCAATCACCTAGATTGGAGCTTCCCCTTGAAGTCTTTATACCTTGAATCAAATAGTAGTGCCCAATCTCTGACATTGAACTCCTTTGTTTTAATGTATTGACCATGCCATTTCATTCTTTGTTGTTGTAGTACCTCAGTGTGATGGATTGCTTCCATTATGATCTCATCCAAACCATTTAAGTTATGCAACCTTTATTTTTGAGCTTCTATTAAGTCCATTTCTAGTTCTACTGTTGTCCTTAGCATTTTATATTCAAACTCAATTGGAAGGACTATTGTCTTACCATATGCTAGCTCATAGGGTGTAAACTAGTGGTGATTTTCCAAGTTGTTCTATATGCCCATACTGCTTCAAGTAACTTTACAACCCAATCTTTCCTATGTAACTACACTATCTTGGTTAGAATACTTTCAATTTCTCTATTAGTGACTTCCACCTGACCATTAGTCTAAGGGTGGTAAGGTGTTTACTTCTTGTGTCTAATTTGGTATTCTTCAACCAATTTAGTGATGAGGTCAGAAGTAACTTGTGGTCCTTAATCAATGACTATTTCTCTACGTACTTCATACCTAGTAAATATATCTTCATATAAAAATTTAGCTACATTGCCATCTCTGGAAAATTGCAAGGCCTTTACTTCAACCCACTTAGTCAAGTAATCAATGCAAACAAGAATGTATTCCTTGTTGTTGAAAGTAGGTGAGATTGGTCCAATAAAGTCTAGACCCCGTTTTTCAAAAGGAGCCAGTATTAACTAAGGTTGTAATGGCATTTCATCATTCTTTATTGGTCTTCCCATCCTTTGGCACCTATCACAACTCCTTGTGTATTTACCAGAATCTTTGTGCAAAGTTGGCCAATAATAGCCAGTTGTGAGAATCTTAAAGGTTGTTCTTTTTGCTACAAAATGACCTCCACATGGCTCATTGTGGCAATCCTTCGTAATATCAAAGATTTCATCTTCCCTTATGCACCTTCTCGTGATGTTGTCAAGGCCAATGTAAAATAGATAACCTGATACCAAAGAGTGTGGAAAGCATTCGTGTATCAACTGCCTCTTTTCTCTTAGAGAAACGTGTGGTGGAATCTACCTTGTTACTAGATAATTGGTTATGTCAGCATACCAAGGTATATGTACATTTAGAGAAAATAAGTGTTCATCTAGAAATGAATCGTCCACCACTCCTTCAGCTAGTTGTGTTGGCAATCTTGATAAAAAATATGCCACTACATTAGCTTTACCAAGTTTTTCCACTATAATAATGTCACTCTTGTAGAAGGAGCAACCATCTTACCAATCTACCTCCAACTACTGGTTTGTTCATTAATTATATGATGGCTATATGGTCTGTGTGGACAAAAACTGAATAATCAATAATATAATGCATGATTTTTTGATAGAATACACTACTGCAAGCATCTCCTTTTCTGTATCAATATAGTTCAACTCTACTCCTTGAAGATTCTTGTCAATGTAGTAAATTACATACTCTTTGTTACCTTCTTTCTGACCCAAAACTACTCAAATAGCAAAATTTGAAGCATTTATATGTATATTGCAATAACCCCAGTGTTCTACTCAATAAAATTTCCATTGTTTTCACCTCAAGTGAATAAACCATGATGTCATAACATAGCAATAAAAAAAATTATTTCCATAATGTAAATTACATGAACATTTTAAATAATACTATTTCTAAACTTCCACTGCATTCCATTGTAATTTCACAAACCTTTCCATAATATAGATGTCATATTGAATGAACTCGAGTGTATCATTCATGATTGCATCCTTCCATATAAATGGGTACATGATACATACATAACTCTTATGAGCTTCATCTAGCAATAGATATTCAAACTAGTCCTAATGTTAGAGTGTCCCCAATGTTGGCGCAAACATCTGAAAACGTCGGCTGCCAACTGATGAGGAGAAGCATCACTCATGCAAGTTTTTACCAACCATAGACTCAAAGGTAGTCCCCCGTGTTAGAATTATGAAACAAGCACAAAACCACGAGCCACAGGATTAAACAACAAACAAATACACCTTCCATGCAAGAGATCTGCAAACAAGAATTATAATATTCTTCAACAAGAAAAAGCTACAGAAGTAAGAGACTTTCAAGAAGATGTGAAAGCTCCAAATATTCTCCATGTAATTACAACGAGGGTTGAATTCTTATAGGAGCAAAGCCCTAAATGAGAAAGGGATCAGATCATGACAAGTGTCAACATCAAATGAGATGAGACATAATGATCTAATATTAACTCAATTAATAAAGCAATCCTAAGTTTAGCTTAAGTGTAGAGAATAAATTAGACTAATAATCAACTAAATATTAATTAATCATTAGCTAATGCATGATTACTCTAACACCCAGCCTAATATGAACTTAGGGAGTAGCTAAAAACCCTAAAAAGAATGCATGATGGGTCCCGACAAACAAGGCCATGAAGGTACCCATGTACAAACAGAAGATCTCTATAATGTGGAGAAATAGAGAAAACCTCATGGGAAAATCTCTACTCCCAAAAGAGATGAAAGCCAAGTGAAGGACTAAACAAGCCTCCAAACAAGACAAAGTTGTCCCAAAAGATAGGAATAAAGGATGAACAAAAAGAACACCATTGAAGCATGAAGAAGTTGCAAACTTTGTCGAAGAATGACTAATAAAATGTCAAAAAAAGAACCTTCATTGAAACATATAATGATCAGGATCAAGAAGGAAAGAATCTATATGAGTGCCCCCAATGACACTACTTGAATTCGATGGAAAACCAAGGAAAACATCAAGAACTCAAATATATAGATGGCACAAGTACCAACAGTCTAAAGAATTGATCAAGTGAAAATGGAAGGTTGCCTCCAAAAATTGGAATGCAAGAGTGTCCATATGGTAAGTGCTCCATCTCACTAAAATGCATGGGCAACCTACCACTGCATCCGCCTAGTACATAGGAACAAATACTATATGCATAGCTCGCTGCAACGCAAAACCAAGGAAGCATTAGCACCAATAGTAGAAACCCCCCGTAATGCTGACAAGGCAGAGGTATGATAGGTATATTCAAAGTGAATGCCTGAATGTAGTGCATGATAAAGAACCAAGAACATTTGAATGTGCAGACATGGAAGTACAAGTAGATATAAAGGGTCACAAACTAAGGCACACATGCATGAGAAAGGTATGAAGGCAAAAAGATGGAAAACATCAACCCCTATGGCACTTTATATCATAGTGCGAGTACAATAAGGCACAAAGTGGTGTGCAAGATCGCATAATACAGGTGCAATACAGAGGCACTTTATCTCAGTGCATTTACAAAATCATAAGTGATTACAATGGAAGCCCATAATGTCAAAAAAATACACAAGACTAGAAATACATGTAGAATAGCCAAAAAGAAGCCATCCCATGCAAACAAGAAGTTTCCAGGAGCTAAGATGTCTAAGCAATTCACCAGAATGTGAAAACACGAAAAAACTAAATAAAATGTACCTAGTAAATTTCTAATGAAAAAAACTATAGATCTAGAAAGAGAACTAGAATACCTTTCCAACGCTTATTCGTTTTCAAAAAATGGAGTCTGTATGCAAAAGATATGCCCTGAGAAGTGTGAAAATGATGATCTGACTTTGACTAGAAAAAAATGTAGAAAAATAGAAAAACCTACACCACTGGATTGGGCCCAGAACCAACTTTCCGGTGATTTTTTTTCTTTCGAAAAACTGAGTTCATATACAAAATTTATGGCCAAAATACCAAAACTGCTCCAAAAGGGTTTGGGGGTTAAGCCTGGCGGTTAGGCTAGCTACTAGCATTGACCGCTAGCATTAACTGCTAATTGTTAACCACTAGTGATTAACTAATGGCAACACCCTGCAACACTATGTTTTTTAATATATTTTTGTTGGATTGTGTGTTGTACCAAGCTATATGGCCCATAAATGGGGAAAAAAATGCCTCTCGGAGTCATTGTGTTCGATTTCGATGATTGATAGCCAATTTTGGGGTTTTTGGGTGCTCTGAACACGATGGTGAGGTTTGTTTGGGCTCAAAATGCTCCAAAATTATAGGTACACTCTAGATCCAGAAACCGTCATAAACTTCAAACCCTCTCAGATCAGGCGTCGTATAACCAAAATTGATGAAACAAAGGTCAATACTGACTATTTCGAACCTTTTGGACGCAATGGTGAGGTCCATTTGGGGCCAAAGTGCTTTGAAAAACTAGATACCCCTAAATCTAGCAAAAAAATCCCTTTCTTCAAACCCTCACAGATCTAACAAACGGAAGCCAAATTTGACAAAACAAAGGTCAATCTTGACTATTCCGGAAGCTCTGAATTCAACAAAGAGGTATAATTTGATTTTGGATGCACTAAAAAAATGTTTCAAGGCAAGATCCCACAAGAAAGGAACAAGAAGCTTGCAGATCTAGAGCTATGATACTATGTTAGAATTGTGAAACAAGCACAAAACCACGAGCCACAGGATCAAACAACAAACAAATACACCTTCCACACAAGAGATTCGCAAACAAGAATTGCAATGTTCTTCAACAATAAAAAGCTATAGAAGCAAGAGACTTTCAACAAGATATGAAAGCTCCAGATATTCTTTGTGTAATTACAATGAGGGTTGAATTCTTATAAGAGCAAAGCCCTAAATAAGAAAGGGATCAGATCATAACAAGTGTCAACATCACATGAGATGAGACATAATGATCTAATATTAACTCAATTAATAAAGCAATCATAATTTTAGCTTAAATTTAGAGAATAAATTAGACTAATAATCAATTAAACATTAATTAATTATTAGCTAATGCATGATTACTCTAACACTCTGCACATCTGTCACATATGACAAGATGGCCCTACCCTTCGACAAAGAGATTGGTTGGTAAACCCCCTACAATAGCCTATCTGAGCTTAGTATTGTGTTCGACAAACTAGAACCTAATCATACAGTTGTTTCCCCTACGAGTATGAAAATCCTGAACTAGAATTCATAAAAGGAACACCGTGAATTGACAGTGTAAATAGTGGCAACTTACACTACTTTGACCAAAGTATTCTCACCCATTTTTTCAAGTGACAGTCTTCCTATTCACATACACTTCTATAGATCAGTTTGGATTATGGTCGTTCATATACTATGCTTAGGTAATTTCCTTCCATAGTTAATCCCTAACCTCTGAAATAACCTATCCCCCTTTCCCAAAAACACTATGGTATCTCTACCAATAAAGCCTAAGCATTAGTTTCCTCATTCAATGGATAATCCCATCAAAGGTATAACATATGAGAACCTAGTCTACAAATTAACTTTTCATAAACAAGCTATTCACTTCAAAAGACAACCTAGTCTCAAGTGTGTCTTTATAAACTAAAGTATAGCTACATAAGCTTCATCTAATAATAGATTAAATATTCATAAATAACTGACTCCAATAAGTAATATATCACATAATAAGTGATTCTCATTTGGAATATATCCACATGAGTGAATGACCTCAATCAAAGAATAATCATATCAATAGATGATTCCATTCGAGAATGCAATCTCTTTAATAAAAAGAGTTATTCAAAATGTAGAATCTTGTCAATAATATGACTTCCTCTCAAGAGTGTAAAGCAACTAAACAAGTAGCAACTCTAACTCAATAGGTAATCCCACTTATGTCTCTATACATATAGTATCTTGTAAACTCAAGTGATTTACTTAGACACATAGGTGAGTCTCAACATCAGTATACCCTAATCCCTAGTATAATCAATAATCAACAAACAATGTAATCAAGTAGGTTAACCTAACCTATGTGTTCCAACAAGAACAACATACAACCCATCCAAGCAATTTATTCTTAACCTATTGGTTCCAATGGGTAATCAAGTAAATATTCCAACCTAAGAGGTTAAACTTAACCTAGGTTTCTAATATACCTCTCAACCCAAATAAGTTACTCCCAACCTAGGGTTTTGTCCAGTAGCAAAGCAATAATCAAGTAATCATACAATTACAATTTAACAATGACTCATCCAATCATTTCCTCCAAAATTTTGATGTATAGTTTTAAACCTTATCATTCCTAGGGTTTTTCTAACATCAAATCTAATAATGTCAAGTCACTTCATGACATTGATACATTTCACATAATGAATAACCCTTAAGGTATTCTTGTTTAATCATATCTAGCATATTTATATCTATGACAAACAATCCCTCCTATTACAGAGTAATTACAAGGACTATCGTAGAAAAGCATAAAACAACTTTTATTCCTTTCCAATGCAAATGCTATGAATTCCTAATGCAAGTATTCTTAAGCAGTACCAGCAATAAAGCATCCAAATCTCATTCTTTCATAAATAAAGACAAATAAGGGAAGACTAGATTTTCATGCCTATAGTACGCTTAACCCAAATGACAGACTTGACACACAACCTTCCAACAAGAACTTCCTAGCTTCACTTTACCGACCCAAAGTAAGCATCTAACTCAAAATAATGCAACACTCTCACAAAGTAATTCTCGGCTCTCTGAAAATATCTCTCAGCTCTTATAAAATAATGCAACATAGTAAATTTGCATAATAAGTTTGCAAAATAGAAAGTGTGTCCAAATGAGAACACTAACCTCTCTATTTATATAGAAAAAGGAGACACTGTAGCCTATAGAAAAGGCATGTGAAATAACAACAATCTCCATGCAATTCGACTCAATTCACTTGGCAAAAAGGTGGCAGCAAACCAAACACAGACTCAACATGAAGAGCTATAGGTCGACCCATCTATTTGACAACAGTAAATGACTTATTCAATTATGCTCATGTTTAAATGATGACAGTCAAACTGTATCACAAAATGGACTTCTACAACAATTAGAACTTCATATTCTGGCACCAAGTATGCAGCTACCCTCCTATTATTTTGGGTGCAGTTATTTTCTTTGAAACAGTCCCCATTCTCCGGGCAACACTCATTCTATGTCGACTTAGTCATAGTTTTAATGAGCAACACAACAAAAATGAGTCGCTCTTCAAAGATGGTGTATTTATTTGGTGCTTTGACCAATTCTCATCTTGTTGTTCTCATCTCCTATTCTCATGTGTTTCACTTTATTTTCCAATTGGAAAATATTTCATCACTTTATGTTAAAGCATCCAATATTAAGTAATTAGCTATTTAGCAATTCTAAGATGCTTTCCCATAGTATCGACTATGGTATATTTTCCATATTGACCTTATCGCTGCAAATTACCTTGCTTTTGATTTGGCCTTTAAACTTTGATAACATATGTAAAATTTGGCTTATAAAAGCTTGCATTTATTACATACAAATCAACCTATGTTCATATATATAAATCGACCTCTAAGTATATATATTTGGCCTCCAAACAATATATAGATATATAAATATCATGTCAATCAAGTATGTATACATTTTATATACAAATGAATACAAACAAGTTAATATTCACATAATACACACACACACTCCTCTATATAAGCATTAATGCTCATGTGTGCATATATATACATATATATCCAAACACATATATACATATCATTCAAAGTAATAAAGTAATAATCCATTCGATAATTGAATGATTACAACTAAATGATATATTCACAATGATACCATATTAAATAACTTATATACACATATGCATATTTATACGTATATCAGTATACTTGTATAGTCACTCATTGTGCCGACATATACATGTATATTGACATTAGCATATACATATGCATATATGCATATACTTCCAATACACACATTTGATTAAACAATCATTCACATATACTTGCTTATTCTATTGATGGAAGTATATTCATGCGATGCATATATACATTCATGTCTCCTTGTCCTTTTGACAACTTCGTACTCATAAGCAACCTGTTCATAAGCGTGCATAGGTACATATACCTAAGTACTCTCATGTAAGTGTTACTCCCTACGTATGGTCTATCATTGTATATATATATATATACATTCAACGTATATTCCATGTTGGAAATAGGATGCCATTTAATTGCAAATCCTAAACATTAATTATTTCATGTATCTCCTAGATTATTGGAATGTGTTCATCAACACTAAGATTAGGATGAGATTAATTATTTGGATGAAATAAATCATGAAATTGACATTTGTAGTTATTCCTAAATAATAGGAGCATGTGGGTGCACACATGGTAAGGTGACACTCACCTTGTGTTCAAATAACTATATGGAGTAACAGTTAACACTTTTGAATGCATGTAAAGATCCTAGGAGTTAGGATTTGATGTTTGCATGTTTGAAGTTCAGTTCAGTTCAGAATCAGTTTAGTTTAGTTTAGTTTAGTTCAGTCCAGTTCAGTTCAGTTCAGTTATGGTTCAGTATCTTTAGTTGCATGCATGTTGGTTATTTTGAGTTGCATGTAGTTAGCTTCAGTTAACTTGGAATGCATGGCTAATAACATTGAGTTGTATGATAGATAACAGGGACTACCGCCAGTTAACAGGGGATGACCATTCTTGCATGAACGGTGTTGAGTAAATGTTTCAGTTAACAAGAAATCACTTGGAGCCAACTTGGGCGCCCAAGATGTTTTCTTGGAATTAACTCCAATGCATGATAAGATATTTCTAAAGGCTCTGTTAAGTGGGACCCTCTTTTGGGTGCCATCTTTGAGGAAGAGCTTTGTAATTATCACCGAAGTGAAGGATGAGTTGTAGCTTTAGTTTGGGACACCCAAATGGGTAAAGCACATGTTCTAAGCTTTGGTCTTCATGGTAGAACTCAACTTGAAGCAATATGGCATACCTTTTCAAGGGCTTGAGCTTGTGCATTGTAATTATCACCATTTGGAGATTACAAGGTTGCATATTGTCTATTTATCTCAAGCAAGTTGAATAGAATTGTGAGAATTTTTTATTGTAGGTTGTGAAGAAGATTGGTGAAGATAGAAGAAGCATTCTCAAGCAATAATTGGAGCTATTGTAATTCAGAGATTGAATAATAGAATAATTCTTGGAGGAGTTTTTTCTCGAAAGGGTTTCTCCACGGTATATCTTGTGTGATCTTTCTAATATCTTGTCTAGTTCTTATATCAACTTCTCTCTTCATTCTACAACAGTAAAATGAATTAATCAAGATAATCACCCACAAAGAATATATGTAACTAAGAAAGAGCTTACTTAGATCAGCAATATTAAAGTTTTACAAAGTATTAAGCTAAGAAAACACCTCATTTCTCAACATTCCACTCATCAATCAAGCATAGTAACATAAGGAAGAACTCATAAACTCCAAACATATACACATCATCCAAGAATGCACTCAATAGTAATCAAGACCCTTCCTAATGCAAACGCATCATGCTAAGGATGACTTACCAATTCCCAACACTATGTCTAGACTCAACTATTCTATTGTGAGTGTGTCTCTAGCTTAGATAGGTTTCATTTAGGGTTATATGACCAATCACTTCTCCTGAGTGATACTTCCCCTTCACCTGGAGGATCAAACCTATCCCTGCAACCAACTTAGCACATTTGCAATGATAGTTAGATGTTCATAATAAATCCATATGCATCACAACTTTAGCATATTCATATAGCAATCAATGTAAACATATTTACTCTTTCAAAGCCATATTAAGCATTTATCAATACTTTCACATAATGCATATTTTTGTATTCCATTATTTTAGCAAAAATATCAAACTCATGATTGCATTTACCATCCTATTTACTCGTGAAGGTAAAAGTAAATTAGTAACAACAAGATGGGGTGTGACATATATGAAAAGGTAGGGTCCAATTAGGTCCTCTCAAAACAGGTGCTTGAGTCAAGGCTTTATTCAACTCTTCAAATGAGTTTTGGCACTCTGATGTCCATTTAGATTCATTGTCCTTAATTAGCAAAACAAACAATGGTGCAACAATCTTACTAAAATCTTTGATAAATTGTCTATAGTAGCCTGCATGGCCAAGGAAACTTATGATATCTCTTTGCTTTTGTGGAATAGGTAATGAAGATATAATCTCTATTTTGTGTGGATCAACTTGAATCCCTTCACTAGATATAAAGTTCCCTAATACTATGCCTTGTGTCATCATCATAAAGTACTTTTCATTGTTGAGTGACAAGTTGTGTTCTTTACATATTTTCAATCCCTTCTCCAGATCGTTGAGGACTTCCTCATAAGTCTCACCATATGTAGTGAAATCATCCATATATATCTCCATACAGTCATGAGCACAGTCAGAAAAGATGTTGAGTACTGCCCTTTGAAAGGTAGCTAGAGCATTACATAAGCCAAAGGGAAGAACAAAGTAGGCATAAGTACCCCAAGGACATGTGAATGTAGTTTTTTCTTGATCTTCTAGAGCAATTTTTATCTGATTGTAGCTAATAAAACCATCTAAGAATCAAAAGTACCTCTTCCCAGCTAGAGAATCAAGCACTTGATCTATGAAGGGTAATGG
Source organism: Sequoia sempervirens (assembly GCA_007258455.2). Lineage (NCBI taxonomy): Eukaryota > Viridiplantae > Streptophyta > Pinopsida > Cupressales > Cupressaceae > Sequoia > Sequoia sempervirens. Next base: position 63,867 of record VDFB02336248.1, read on the forward strand.
AAAGTGTTCTTTCCTGGTGGTTGTATTCAATTCCCTATCTACACAAACTCTCCACTTTCCACCTTTCTTAGGAAAAATTACCAAAGGTGAGACCCATTCATTGTCAGATACGGGATAGATAAAACTTGCATCAAGAAGATTTTGAAGTTTAGCTTTGACTATGTCTCTTAAAGTAGGGTTCATACGTCTCTGAGGCTGTCAGATGGGTTTATAACCATCATCGATATAAATCATGTGCATACATAAGTCAAGATCTATGCCTTTCATATTATGGTAATCCCATGCATATGCTACTGCGTGTGCCTAAAACATTGTGTGCAGGGAATTCTAATGTTCTTCAGTCAAGGAATTGTTTATGTTCAACATTTTTCCTGGCATTACTTCTAATTCCTTAGATGATTCTTGCATAGATGACAGGTCAAGGCTTGGAATGATTGGTACACACTGATGCGGTAATAAGGAATGAAAGAGATGAGATATTTCTTCTGAGGAATTGGTGGGTATAATCCTTTACAAGGGGTCTTGTAGAGATGTAAGATGGTCATGTTGTTGCAGGCTCCTACCTTAGTCATTCTAGATTATGTGAGCAATGAGAGAATCTTCATCCTAATCATCCAATGAAGGGTTATATTCTATGGTCATCAATGTCAATAGAGAATAGTTATCTTCCTCATCCAAAGTGGGACAGATAGTTTGCTCAAGGTCAACATAAGGTTGGGCTAGAGGATAAAATACTAATTTCTTGGTCACTGTCCCATTGGATATTGTGATATTGCTAGACCTACAACCTATAAATGCATCGACTGTAGCTAACCAAGATGTGCCTAGGATGAGTGGGTAGCCTGCAAGATTAACCTTTGGTTGTAAAATTATAAAATCAGTAGGATATTCCCAAGAATCCAATGCAATAACTAAGTCTTCAATGATTCCTTTGAGCTTGACGATTGACCTATCAGCTAGTTGTAGAAAAAATTGTGTGGGTTTAAAGTTGGCTAACTAAAGTAACTATATTGTTTCTTTGGTCATAACATTGATTGTTGCCCCCAAGTCTATAAAAATGTTCTTAATAAGGGTCCCATTAATCTTGAGGTCCACTACTGGGCTACCAAGGTTTGTATAATTAGGGACTGTTATGTTCCCTAACTTGATATTTGCAAGGTTTCCAAGGACATGAACTATTTTTGGATCCTTCCTTTTCCTTCTTGGTTTCTTAAGACATAGGTCCCTCACAATTTTAGTATAGACAGGGATATTTTTGATAGCTTGGATGAGTGGAATTTTGATGCTCACATATTTTAATTGACCCAAGAGGTTTATCTCAGCCTATGTGTAATATTTTTGAATAGCCAAGCGTTCAAGAAAAGGAGGTTTGGGACTTGAGGTAGTTTGGTGTACTTGATTTGAATCCGGTTCCAAAAGTATTTTATCTGAAGCTTCAACAGTAGTTTCCTTGTCCCTCATCTCAATAATTTGAGGGGATGAAGGCCCAACAAGTTGTTTTCTTGATCTGAGGTGGACATCACTCACCTCTACCCCATAAGTGGGGTCTTACATAACTTTGTTAGTATAAGCTTGTTGAAAATTCTTGTTGTTAGGGTTAGGTGTAGGTTGGGAAGGTATTTGTGGTGGATTAGGTGGCTGAGATGTAGGATTTGACGGAGGCATAATAGCTTGTTATTGTTGTGGAGGTGGAAGCATAGGCTGCTGATAATTCATATTTTGTTGTTGTCACTACTGACTTTTTTGCCACTGAGGCTACCACTGATTTTGTTGTGTTGGTCATTGGGTGTTATAATTGGAACCCTGGAATTTTTGTTGTGGCCAAGGATTAGGTTGTTGTTGGTTCCAATTTTTTTGGGGTTGTGGCCATTATTGAGGATTTTGCCACTGGTTTTTATTTGTTTGCCAGGGCTGAGAGTTCCAAGCAGAAAAGTTCTGATTCCCAATAGGAAAGGATGAATTAAATCTAAGGGGGTCTTGTGGCATACATTATATTTTTTTCCATGGCCTCCTTTGAGCTATATAAAAGAGTTTTCCATCATCTCCTTCAATTGGTTGAAAATCAAGTTTCTCAACTTTATCTTGTTGGATACTAGCCACCCTCTTGCATTTACAGTTTGCTTTTCTTTGCCTACAACTTGGAAAGTATTTAGTGAGCATGGCCTCAACTTCCTCCCGCTTCTTAATGAGGAGAGTATCAAACTAAACAGTCCGCACAAAAACTTCTAACCTTGCACAAAGGTCGAGGCTATCATTAAATATGCCTCCAAAACTATTTTTCTTCTTGGGCCGAGGCTTAGATGACCTAAAAATGCACTTTTGTAAAACCCAACGTGTTTTCAAACACTTAGGCAATTTTTACAATTTATCCAAAATGAAGAGTTACAACTACTTAACTCTTGTTATCCTCATTCGAACTGAGCAAAACCATCCCTAGGTCACCACTAATGGTCAACATGGCCTTATCAAAAACAAAAAAAAGGAAATTTAAAACAAAATCTTCAAAACAAGTTTGCACTTAGGCACTTGGCAGGTGCTTCTGCACCAGTTGGTAATGAGCATATTCAATATGCTATGTTTCACATGAGTTAGTAACTCTAAAAAGAGTGCATTTTTGTGTAACTTCACGACCTCCACTAGAATAAACTCATTGAGAAATTCATTTCAATGGCTTTTGTTGCAAGGTGTTTGCCAAGATAGAAAATTAGCCTAAACTATGCACTTTCTCATGAATTTATAACTTTTCAAAATAAATTAATGCTACTATGCTTGGTTTTTAACAAGTTATGGACTTCATATTTTTCAAGAATAAAGAAGATGAGTTGGTTTCTATAATTACTTGTGACCTTCATCCAACACCAAAAATGAGCTTTAAAAGTACTATATCGACATTCATCGAACCATGAAGGTCAGAGGCTATTTATCATAAGTTAAAGTTGTAGATTTTCTGGTCAACATGAAAGAATATCAATTTTGAAACAAAGTAATGGACATCCATCAAATCATGAAAGATGGAGGAATATGTCAAATTTTATGACTACTTGGTAGACACATGCAAAAATGGAAGCATTGACAAGGTGCCTAAACTATTTGACAACATGCCTCGAAGAAATGTGATACCAAGATGCTTATGATTACACATAACAAATTTGTTGAAAATTATTTTGGAGCTACATAATATATCTCTATTTTTAATATTACAAAACTCTTATCTTTAGCTCACGAATCTAGTGGTGCTAAAACCCCTCTAATTTTCAATTTTGTCTTTTTGTTATTATGAAAGATTTAAGCAACAATTATAATGCCAAAAGAAGTGAAATAATAGCATAATTCTTTCAAAAGTTATCTTGTTAATTACATGCCAAAATGGAACCATAACTAGGAGTATGAATTGCTAAACAAGGTTCCTCAAAGAAATTTTGTCTCATGGTGATTGATCTAGTTATTAGCTTATTTTTTGTTACTTTCATGCATATTTTCAGACACTCTTAGATATACTTTCTAGACAGTACTCCTATATTATACTACCTTTTCATTCTTGTTATGTAGACTTGGACCTAAAATATAATGATGGAAATATGATTATGAGATAATAGTATTGCATGGTTTATATGAAGATATGTATGAAATGTGAATAGAATTCTATGTTTTAATTATGGTAGTTAGTCTTGTATACATGCCTTGTGAAATAACCTTTTTCCAGCTGAGGAGGAACTATAGCACGTAGTATTTGGAAGTTTAACCTACAGCAAAAGGAAGACTGGGACAACAAAATAGGGGAGTTCCAAATTAAGCTGAATGTGATAATTGATGATTAAAGACACCTGCTAAAGATTGATCGTGCATCATTATAACAAGTTAATAAGAACTAGAAGAGGAATACTCCTTTATTGATAGGATTTTGACAAATGTTTGTGTTTTACATGCAATCTTGTTTTACAGAGTTTCAGACCTATTAGGATTCTTCTTTCTTTTTTAGTTATGGTTTGAACAATTCAATCTTCACTATACCTTTGATATCTAGCAGTGAAAAGTTAATGATTGCGGTTAGTTGTTGCTTTGAATAAAAACTCCCTCGAGATTGTATATAGCCAATGGTTGAGTCCTTGGATAAGTTAGTTCATTTTTAGTTCATTGTCAATTATTTTCAGTTTCAAGACATGTTGAATATTCAGAATGATTGAATGCAATTTGTGAGAAGATTTTATATAATATTTCATGATATGCAATGAATGAATTCAATTTCACTTGATGCATAGAATATGTTAGTTATATTTGGTTTCAGTTAAGTGAGAACAACCACTTGAGTAGGCCACTCAAGGTAACTATTCCTCACTTCGTTTTCTAGTTTATTTTTGTTTGATAGTTGTTTCATGTTTACCATTACTTCACGAACTAATTACAAGTTATACTAGAATCTCATACTTAGCTTATTGATAATTAATGTTCATGAGAATGTATGTAATGGTTAAATAGTAGTAATCCAGAGGTTAAAATTAGCTAAGTTGTTAGTTTTGATTAGTTTTGAGTTGATATGGTGATCTTTTTATTTACATCAATTTAGTTATAGTTTCAGCTGTAGGTACTTGTAGCCATAAGTTCTAATTTGTTCCTTTAATTGTTAAGTAATTTTGTGATTTTCAACAATTAGAATAACTTGAGTAAGACAATTTGGGTAGTTTCAAGTCTCTGAAGGGATATACAATGCTACACCATCACAAGTTTAGAAACCCTAGGTTGACATTTTTAATGTAGTCTTTGCAATGTTGAGTGGACTATTTAGTCAGCTAAACCTCTGAATTGTGTAGGTTTTACCAAGTTTACAATAAATTAGTTTAGACTCTACATTCTTGGTGCCATTATCGGGGATGGTGCTATCTTCATAGACTTGTTTTTTAAAGATTTCATAGTTGACATTTTATCTTCAACATTAGGATTGTTAAACTTAATCTTTTTCAACACCAAAAGATACACTAACATTGTGCACGATCGATGCTTTATAAATCCAAATTTCATGTATGCGCAGGCAGAGAGATTCTTTGGGTAGATTCCTTCCCTCTACACACCAAGAATCCGTAGCATAATTTGTTGAGCCCAGTACCCAGAGTGAGGGTAGTACTAAAGAAGTAACTTCCCTATCATCAACATTTACCACACTTATAGAGGGAACACACCACACCATGGATGATGCAATGGATGATGATCCTGAACATGTAACATTTGAGTTCCCCATCACTAACCAGGAAAGGGCTACAGTGTTGAAAAACATCCCTCCTTCAGCTTTACGAGTCTTTTATGGGTTAATGACTAAGGACCTAGATACATTTTTGTTTGAATTTGATGTCCTATGCAGAAGTTATGACTATACTTTTGATGCTCATAGGCTCAAACTCTTCCTTGTAACTCTAAAAGATGTCTCCCTAAGATGGTTCATGGGGTTAGGCAAGGATGTTGTTCCTTATTGGGACACTATGAAGACATTGTTCTTCAAAAAGTATCAAGACTATTGTAGGGGACTTGATAAGAGGAATGATGAAATTTTTAGGTCACAAAAGGATGATAAGCCATTAGAAGATTATGTGGAGAGATTTCAATTTGCTTTCAAGAAAAACCCCCATAACAAGTTGTCTAAAGAGTCCCTCAAGTTGGTATTTTTGAGGGGAGTCAATGATGATTGTATGGATGTATTGAACCTCATTAGATAAGGAGATATCTCTCAAATACCATTTCAAGACATTTGTAAGGTCTAAAGGAATTATTCCAGGACCTTCACTGAAAGACCAAGAGGAGATAGGACATCCACTATTGGTAAATCATCTATAGGGGTTTCAAAGATAGAGTTAAGCAACATGTTGTCCAACATGAAGGAGGACATTATCAGCCACTTAACAAATTTGGTGGGAGAACTTTTCACCAATCCGAAATCAGCCAAAAAAGTTAGGTAACCCTAGGGTTCTTAGCCATTTTTGTGTTTGGGCTGTGTATGGCCTGTACAAGCTCAAGACCCTAGAAATCTTGAAGGCGTAGGCAGGGGAAACACCTTTCATAAGCCAAGAACCACGTTTCTTTGGTGGGTTCAGGAGGAAAAAGCAAATTAACCCTGTTTAGAGACCTAATTGGGGGTTCAAGGCTACCAGCCTTCCAAGCCTATGGAGTAGGCTTCATGCAAGTGTTGATAAGATAGAGTCTAAGTGAAGTTGTTGGAACCCTAGGAGGTTTTTTTGGAGCTTTGGAAAACATTCCCTCACCCCTGCAAGATACTTTTTTTGTATTGAGGGAGGATTAGTCTTTTTGGTTGCATAAAAGGCTAAGGAAGAATGGAGTCATAGCACCAAGAACTATTTGGTAGCAGCAAATTAGTGATGATAGCAAGGTTGGAAATGAACCAAGGGTACCTAAACTAGTAGAGGACCTACAGGTTGAATGGTGGATGAAGTGACACCTTAGGAGTTCTCAAGGCAAGAACTCAGAGCATTGAGATTGTGATTGTCTCAATCCAACCCTGTATCTATCACCAACCTTTTAAACAACTTCACAACCATTCAATTTAACAAATATTGCACATTTATTCATTTTTTTGGCATTCAACATCATCTTATAACTTGAATTTGGTTCATTTGGAGAGAGTTGCTAACCTTCAAAAGTGACGAGAGAAAAACAAGTGTAACTTTTGACTAGGTCAATGTTTCCTCATAAAAAAATGTTATCTTGTTAATAATATCATTATGATCAAAACCCATAAATCCAATTCTCTATAAATCAAATAAAACATTTGATTTTAATTATTTCATGACTTGATCTATGAGAAATTAAAATTTTAGTATCTTGCAAACTAGGAGGCAAGTTGATTTGAAAATTTTCAATATTATTAATAATGATTCTACAAACCTCCCTACCAAACCATTTTTCTTGAGTTGCTACAAAACTTCAAATTTAATTATTTTCATAAATCACATTACAAAAAATTGAAATTTTAATTTCTCACCAACCAAGAGAATTTTTGAGCTAAAAACTTTCCACATTAGGCAAAATGATACTAGGAGCATCCTCATAAAAGGAATTTGCACCAACTCTTACAAATTTTTTAAATTTAATTGTATTCACAATTTTCGACAAGCTACATCATTGCTTCTAAAGGCTTTGACTGCAACAATGGGGATTTTTTTACAAAATAATGATAAATTTAATATTTGACTATATTTGGATTTTTTTTTGCTAGGAACCATTCAACACAAAAAAATTACATAAAAATTTAGATTTTGACGAATTTGAAAACATGGCTGACATATTGTTTTTACATCCTCAATTCTAGAGTTGAGTACCCTAATCCATCTCTTTCAAAACACACACACATATTACAACTATGAACACAACTTTATTAAATAGGTCAATTTATAGCTTATTTGATTGCACTTTGTTAATTAGTCTAAAAAAATTATATAAAGAAAAATTAGTATTTTATATTTTTTATGTACACAAATTTTAAACACGCAACCTGGGGTTTTTCCTTAAGGTTTATTTGTTTCAAATCTTTTTTTTTATTTCTTTATTTTACCTCATTTTTTATTATATTTTATTTCCTTTCAAGTATTTTATTTGCCTCTAAAGTTTGGAATTTATTTAGGCACATTACTTGAATCAGCCCACCCATCCTTAATTTGACCTATAAGGCTTTATTTCTACATTTTATTTTATTCTAATTATAGTATTCATTTCATATTTATCGAGAGTTCATATTCACCTTTGTTTACTTTTTTAATCATGAACAGGGTTTTAGCATACATAGCTCTGTTAATAGGAGCCTTAGATCTTTTAGATGTGATAATTACTTTACATAAGAAAAACATTGTATAGAAAATATTCATTGAAATGAATTAAATAACACCATTACATAGGAATATGGATATTTATGGTAAGAAAAATCATGAAGATTATAAACCCTACAAGCATCATTATAATGAGAAAACTTGTAATTTATCTATATTATATAGACTCATAAGAACATTAAGTTTTTACAATTCCTTCATCCTTCTTCCTAATAATGCCCTCACATAAACCTCTCTCATGTTGTGGTAGTGTATATCAATAATAATCAAGTCCTCTTATAATATCCTACAGTAAAAATTTAAGTATAAAATAGAGTGTTAGAAGATAAGTGTTGGTGTAAATAGGTATTTTACATATCTAGTTCAATTATAGGTCCTATTTACATGTTAAGTTTACTTAGGTCCTAGGAATATTTCTAGAAGTCTTAGGTGTCATGTGATCTTATTTTATCTTTTTGGCCTTTAATACTTGTTTCCTAGGTCATTAATATTTGGTGATTTAGTTGTCTTATGACATAGGATTAAGACACTTGTCATGACCCTATCTAATCCTATTTCTTACCCTAGTTATATAACCAAGGGTTTTTCATTTGTAGATCATTCCATTCAATTCAATTCCATTATATTTGAATCTTGACCATTGCATATTGATCACATTTGATCTAATATTATTTTGCATCCATTATTGCAAATTTATGCTCTAGATTTTCTCTCTTGTAGAAGGTTATATTTTGTTTTGTAAGTGATCCTAGAGGCTTTACTCCTTGAGTAACTCTAACACGGTATTAGAGCTTCAAATCTGTAAATCCCCTTCCCAAATATGAGGGTGACTTGTGCTTGAGTTATTTTAAGATTGCAAATTTTGGTGGATCTTGAACAGTTGAGTATATTTCTTCTCTTGTATCATATGATGACCTGGAGAATAAAAAAACTTGATAAAAATACCAGTTTGAGGTTTTCTCTTTATGGATTTGTATTAAAAGTTTATTTTAGAGTATACTAGTGCAATTCTAAGCTCACTATTGAGTTTATAATGTCCAAGAAAGTCAAATATAACTTTTGTTCCACTCAATTTAATCATTGTATGATATAGTTGAAAACTAAGGTTTAGAACTCAGTTCTGGCGAACAATTTTTTATTGGAGCACATATAGCCCAAATGGATATAGCCAAAAACTCCCATTTTCATATAATTTTTTTTCATTTGAGATTAATTTTATTTTTGGAAAATTTTCATTTTGTTACGAGGGTCATCAATACAGGTTAAATTCAACGTTTTTAAAAATTCATAACTTTTGATCCAAAAATTGTATTTTTACAAACAAGATATCATTAAAAAGTTAGTTCTATGTACTTTCCAGTGGTGCTAATTTCATTATCATATCTAGCTGTAGTGAAAGTTATTGTTGTTTGAAGTCCAATCTCCCATTTGCACTACTAAGCTCATAATTTTTTTTGTTTATCCAATTTTCATGATTCTTATGATCTTGGAAAGTTATTGAGGAGCTCTACAATTATATCCAAACACTTTTTCAGACTCAACCTGGGATATATTTTATTTAGATTTGTGAATATTTGCATTTTGGTTGATAACTTGGATATACTAACATTTGGAGAAGTTTTTTCCTTTTAGAAAGTCTCAATGAGATATTCACTGAGATATTTTTGTATTTTTTCATATTTTCCATCTTGAAATTGTAAACGATAGAAAGCAATTATGGCATTATAATCACACTACAAATAAAGTTCCAAAACATAACTTTGGGGGATTCTTGATTGAGTGATTTTGGGGTGGGGATTCTCTTGGTGCACACTTTTGATGTTTTTTCTAATGATCTTCTTTTCCATGGATCATTCTAAGGTTCATTTAGTAAAGCCATACAATTATTTAACTTGGCAACAACATGCATGGAGTCCTCTAATGAATCAAGGTCACTCTCTATATGTTGAGAATAAGGTATCCAAACCTAAAGATGATGATAAGAAGATAAAATGGATGATTGAACATACTAACGCTCTTGGATGTCTTCGTAGCTTAATTTCTCAAGATCTAAATTATTTCATGTAATGATTCTTATGAATGCTAAAACAAATTGAAAATATTATATGGTACTATAGATGAAGTAAAAGACTATCAAATTGATAAAGAATTGACGAGCCTTCATCCTAAGAACTTTGATAATATCTAGGACTACATCACTAAGGTCAATGATCTAAGAGAGCAATGTAAATATGTGGAATTGATAAAAAGGACATTCAGTTGGTCTATAATGCATTGAACAAACTTGGTCCTAATTATGTAGCTTTTGACTCATAGGTTAACTATGGGATCTACATATGCTGCACCTTCATTTACAACTTTTTCTAAGATGTTAATAGATGAGCAACAAAAGTTTCTTTCTATGGGTCTCATAAAGTCACCTAAATCTTAGGCATTGTTGGTTAGTCAGGTGAAAGAGTTTAAACATTCTGATAAGAAATCAAAGAAATAAAAATAATCCACATTCAGAACAAGCACAAAATAAATCCTCTTCCAAAGATAAATCATCTAAGAAGGAGAACCTAATTATTCATATTACAATAAGCTTGGACATAATGAACAATCTTATTATAATAAGGATATTGATGAGCTGAAACATATTCCTAAAAAGAATCATATTGATCTACCTTCTGAAATGTTTGAGACAACTTTTTCTTCAAAAAAAAGTCTAATAAGGACAAAGGCCATGCTGGTATAATTACTGCATCAAGTAGCAAAGGGCAAGATCTTTTTCTTCTATAGGTCTTGGATATAGAAGATGGCTTATAGATTCGGGAGCATCTCGCCATATGGCATCTTCACAGTCTATATTCTCTTCTTCTAAGCCTTGTTCCATGCCTATTTTGATGGGAAACAATACATATATGAATGCAATTGGGAGGGGATCAATTGAAATTAGGGAGGGCACTTTCATTGATACTTTTTGTGTACCTCATTTGACAAACAATTTTCTTTCCATCTATCAAATTACCCATGGTGGAGAGGGGAGGACTATGAAATTTACTACTAATTTGGTTATTATTAGAAACTTGGAGAGTAGAGAGATTATTGCTATTGGGATGGTCGATCATTCATTTCATTTATATACCTTTTTAGATTTTACTTTTGATGATGGCTTTGATCTTTCAGCTATTCATCACACTTCTAGATTGGATCATGATTTTGAAGAGAAATTTGGCTACTTGAATTTGGGTGTTTTCACATGTGATCTCATTCTTGAGCCTTGTACTCCATATCCTTCATCTTCTAATGCATTTGATGATGCTTGTTTTGTCACAATTTTGGCCTCTTGTGATTCAATATATCAAGATATATATTGTCTTCCAAATATGGCTACATGGAATGAATACTTTACAAACATTACTGGTTTATTTTTTGAGTCCCACATTTCATATTTGGGAGACATCGTTGATTGCATACACCTATTTTTTTATGGATATGATTCTTCTTTAGTTGTTGTGGGGGATCACTTTGACCCTCTTGTTCATTCTCTACATGATCATTATTCACACTTTGACATGAGTGTGGATACTTTTAGACAAAATTTGGAGGACGCTTCTTTGTCTTTGGATTGTGTTCTACATTCATCTCTATAAGATTCTAGATTGTCATCTTCAACAGTGTGGCCTAAAACGCCTATTTGAAGTGTGTTGACTTTTGGTATCAACATGGAGACACTTGAGCATACTTCAAAGACATAACACTTTATCCTTCTTATTGCATATTCCTTTTAAGTATGTGAAGATATCTTGCATACTATCTTGGTTTTGTTTCTTCCTAAGTTGAGGAATGTTGTTTGATGAGATTGGATCATCTACAACATTCAATGTTGAGCATCTACAATCATTTTAAGAGACTCTACATTGAGGGGGGTTTGTATGGTCTCTCTTCTTCTCTCTTATCGTGGGTATTTTTCCTCGCACGGGGTTTGGTCCCTCTTATTCTTGAGTGAGATCATTTTATTTTTATCTCTCTTTTGGGGAGGAGTTTTTCTCACTGGGTTTTATCCTTTTCTCCATTTATGACAGATTGCATTTGTACATGGGTACCTAACATGGTCTAGTAGATGGGACCCATCTTTGCATCATTTGCATAATAATCTACTTTGTAAGTTGCACTTAACGAGGTGTTATTATAAATAGGTATTTTACCTATGTAGTTCACTCATAGGTCTTATTTACATGTTAAGTTTAATTATGTTCTAAGAACTTTCTAAAATTTTTAGGTGTCATGTGATCTTATTTTATCTTTTTGGAATTTTTATTTATTTTTAATGGTAAGTGTCACTAATGGGGGTGACTCCCTTTATTTATTTAATGAAACAAATTACATAAATTTCCTTAAAAAATCACCTAGCCACAACTATTTAGGCATAGGCCCCTCAGACATATGCTATGAACAAAATCTAATGTCCTTTTTCCTTGTCAATAATTTCCATCAAAGCCAAGTGATCTGTGGGAGTAACTTCTGAAACACCCTTCTGCATTTGATCCGTGCCGTGGTTGGCCAGCCAATCGGCCGCACCATTCACCTCTCTGTAATTGTGAGATAATGTGAAATTCATATTCTCTAAGCAATGCCAAGCACATGAAATTAATTTGTTTATTCTCCAATTATTACAAGATATTTTCTTAATGTTGTTGATGCAGAACATGGAGTCGCCCTCAATCTCTATATCTATTTGATTTCTCTTTAAACACTCTTCCAGACCTCTGAAAAGAGCAAACATTTATGCTACATTATTAGTCATCTCACCACATGGCTCAGCCAACGCCCACAACACCGAGCCTGAATCATTTCTTAGAATGCAACCAATGCCAGCTTTGCCAGGATTACCCCTGGCGCAACCATCAAAATTTAATTTTAATCTACCCCTAGGGGGTGAAACCCATTTGATGGTCTTTTTGATATGTTTCCCTTTTGAGTCCATCCCTTGCCCAGTGCAAATAGGAATCACGAGACCCTTCCAACACCTACTCATCTTTTCATCCCAGGCAGTGAAAACAAAGAAACATCTCCCTTTGCTTTTATTATTGATAATATCAACCAATACTTTCTCAATTTTTAGCTTCAGATCGTCAGGACAAGTCTCAATGTCTTTGAAAACTCTCTAATTTCCCTCCCTCCAGAGGTGCCAAACCAAAATGGAAGGAGCACACTCCCAGATACCACCCCAAAGGCCGAAGGAAGAACATCTTGGCCAGCTTTGAAGGAAGTTAGATAGCCTTTCATTTCTCGTCCCATACCAGTTGAGTTTCCCTTGGAGCCAACTCCAACATTCACTCGCATATGGACATTGGTATAAAAGGTGCTCGCAAGATTCCTCGACTTGTTTGCATAGGGTGCATCTAGTGGGACCAATCACCCCAACCTTCTGCAATTTTTGACCGGTGAGGATCTTATGATGGAGAGCAATCCATAGGAATGCCCCAGCTTTGGGGAGAACATTCTTACCCCAACAGAGATCCTTGCACCAATCTGCCACCTCTCTGGTAGCGCTTTGAATTTGATATCCAATTTTAACCATGTAGTTGTCGGATTTAGCACCACACCAAACAATTTCATCTGCTTTTTCATTTAATGTTACATTGCATTCCTCGATGGCTTTGATAAATTCCTGCTTGCTTCTTTCTTCCACCGCCAAATCCTCCACAATCCTCCATCGTGGCTGCTCTGTAGTGGTATCTCGAATGAAGTAGTCCCTTACACTGGAGCCAATGCATTCTGATAGGAGTCTTCTGATATCACTAAATACCATATTGTCTTCGAGTGGGGGATATCCTTCCCACGAATCCACCCAGAAGTTAGCAGTAGAGCCGGAGTTGAAGCTCCATGAAACGTGGTCTATAATGATGTGTCTGCACTCGCATATGTAATTCCATATTGTTGAGCCTTTAGGACGATTGGCAATAGTAATGATCTGTTTGGGATCCATCGAGTCAAGATATTTACTTTGCATCAATCTACACCAGGGTTTGTTGGGAGAGTGAACCAACTTCCAGGAAAGCTTTGCACCCATAGCTAAATTTTGTTGATGTAAGTCTATGATTCCAGCCCCCTCGATTGCGTGTCTTGGCAGATCAAATCCCAATTGATAAGGGGGATGCAATGGACCTCATCTGAGCCCTCCTAGAGAAATTTCTTAAAGATGCTTTCCATTGTAGATTTTGCTTTGCTTGTGAGTTTGAAGCAGGTCATACCATAGATCGGCATAACACTAAGGACAACTTTCAGCATTGTGATTCGACCAGCAAGGGAGAGCCACTTCCCCTTCCAAGAGGTGGCCTTAAACCTACATTTGTCTATGTAATCGGCCTAGAGAGAAGAATAGATGGTGCCTTGAAAAAATAGAGCTCGTAGGTAACTCGAGGGGAGATGATCAACATAAATCCAAGTATGGAAGAGATTCTTCTTTGAATGGTTTTTTTTGTGTTGAAGAAGAATATTTTTGTTTTTTCCTTGTTTATAATTTGCCCTGAGCACCTCCCATAAAGTTCCAGGGACGCCTTAATGGATTCAGCCTCGTAAGCAGTGGCCTCTCCTAGTAGGAGAGTATCATTAGCGAACTAGGTGTGGGTGTACGCCTTTAGGTTACTGCTTACATGAATCCCCTTCCAAGTTCCCCCCTGGATATGATTGTTTATCAAGGCACCAAGGGCGTCAACCATGAGAACAAACAAGAATGGTGACAATGGGTCACCTTGATGCAAACCCTTGGTGGATTGGAAGAAACCGCAAAGGGAGCCGTTCACAATGATGGAGTAGCGGACAGAGGATATGCAGAAGAAAATTCTTTCCACCCAGGCTCTGTTGAAGCCCATCTTAATCAATACCAAGCAAAGGAATCTCCAACTTACCATGTCGTATGCCTTCTTGATATCCAGCTTGACGATCATACCTTTGAGATTTTCCTGTTTGATTGAGTGCACTATTTCATTTGCCAAGATGATATTGTCTGCAATGTCCATACTTGGAATGAAACCATTTTGTTCTGGAGAGATCAACGAGTTTAGCATGGGTTTTAACCTATTATCCATTGATTTAGAAATGATTTTGTATAAAGTACTACATAGAGCTATCGGTCTAAAGTCTACAAAGGATTGAGCCTCTATTTTCTTGGGTATGAGTGCAATTGCCGTGTTGTTGAGGTCTTTAATAAAAATTTTCTTTTTCCTGAACTCTTCAACAATCTCCCAGATGTCATGCCCCAAAAAATGCCAGCAATGTTGGTAAAACAATGCAGAGAATCCATCAGTTCCCGGGGATTTGTCGAGGTGGAGATCAAAAGCTGCCTTCCTGACCTCTTCCATAGAGAAAGGGGCCAGAAGCCTGTCGTTCTCCTCACTTGATACCACCTGCTTTATGTGGTTGAAGATTTAAGTGGATAGCACGTCTGTGCCACCCTCAGGAGCAAGAAGTTTGGTGAAAAAATGTATCGCTTCTTGCTCAATGTCCTCCAAATTCTCGAGCACAATCCCATCAGAGCCTTTAATTTTGTTTATTTTGTTGAAGACTCTTTTGGCTTTGACAAAATTGTGAAATTTTTTTGTGTTGTCATCCCTTGCTTCGAGCCATGATTCTCTAGCCTTGGCCTTCCAAAATTCTTGGATTCTAGCAGTCACCTCGCTCAGCCTGTCCTTCAGATCTTTTTCTTTCGTGAAGTCTTCATTATTCATTCCTTTTTCTATTACCTTCTCATTCAAGGTCGCTAGCTCCCCCTCGATTTCCTTTTCTTCCAAAAAGATGTCTTTAAAGCTCATCTTATTCCATTCTTTGAGTTTGCTTTTCAAATGAGAAAGTTTTTTGCATAAAATATAACTTTTTGTACTACCTTTTTTTGGAATTTCTTCCCACTAGGCCACCATTAATCCAATAAAATCCTAGTGGCATAGCCACATCCGCTCGAATTAAAAATATGAGTTCCTTGGTTTTCCAGAATTGGTGATTTCCAATAGGACAGGGAAGTGATTCGAAGTTGAAATGGGGAGGATCGAGGATTCGATGCTAGACAAAAGCTCAAGCCAATTAGCTGACAATAAGAACCTATCCAGACGTTTCGCTATGTTAGTGAAGCCTTGTCTTCAATTTGTCCAGGTAAACTTGTCATTTTTGGGGGGGGACGTCCCACAGAAGGTTGTTGTCCACAAAGAATCTGAAATCCTTAATCACTGTGTTCTCAATGCGTAGGCCACCGCTCTTTTCGTCAAGTGCCAGAATAGCATTAAAGTATCCCCCAAGCACAATGACTTCATCTTCTAAATCTCTCAAGAAAGATGACAAGTTGTCCCAGGTTTTCCGTTTATCTTCAGACTTTATAGGCCCATAGACATTAAGAAGGTGAAATATAATGTCAGAGTTAAGAGATTTGAATTTGCAATGCGCCCATGTTTTGGTGCCGCACCCAAACTCCATGACCACTACCCCTGGTTTCCATAGGAATCCAAGACCACCAGCACTACCATGAGCATCCACTGACCAACCATTCCAGATTCTATAATGTTTCACAAAGAGGTCAGCTTCATCTGCATTCAGCTTGGTCTCTTGGAGAATCACAATGTCCACTCCCAGTCTGTCCAATTGGCGCTTAATCAAGCGCCTTTTGTTAGGGGCATTTAAGCCCCTAACGTTCCAAGATGCGATCCTCATGGCTTGCTAGGAGAGGTAACGCCTCCCCTAGATCTCAAAAGGTACTCCTTTATCTTTGGCAGCCCCTGTTCTGCCGCGACCTCTTCCCTCTTCTGTTGAAGAGTCTTCCGGCCCTTACCCTTCTTGGTATTGACCAAACTACCAGTAGGTTTGGCGGCCGTCTGGTTAATACTCCTGATATCCACTATCCCCAAAGCATTTCTGTTACCACCTTCCTTTTCAGACCAAGCTTCTTCCACAGGCTCGAGCCACTGATCGTCCATTGAAGGGCAAGTTTCAGGTAATGCGGTTTCGGCAATGGCGTTGGAAGGGATAATTTGTAATGAATCTGATTCTTCTTGCTTTGTCTCTGGATAGGCCTTCAAGATGGAATCAACCCTTGTGTCTGCACTCTTGGAGACTACCATCCCAGATGGATGATCCATAGGCACCAGTCGCTGGTCACCCATATTGCAATTGTTTTGAGGTTCAGACACCACGGGGGCGTAGTAGGGAATGAACTGCCATGCCTTCAATTTTCCATGAAATGACTTAGGAGTAACTGTCGATTTAGCGTTCACCAGTATGGTTGAGTCCTTGAGTTCAGCCTTCACAGATGGAAGATTCTGACTTTCAATCTGTTCAAGAAGGAGAGCAGCGTTCTTCTCTTTCCGTACCCAAATCCTTGGAGCGGGGCGAGGGAAATGGGCCTCAAAGTGTTTCCTACTTCAACAATAGAAGCAGAAGAATTTTCTTTCTTCCAATTCAATTTCCTGTTCCCATACCCCAGCCGAACATTTCATCTTGATTTTTTTTGGCAATCTTCTGATAGCAAGAAGTTTAATTCAAGCATAATGCGCAGTATCACTGTGTCTCATGTGCAGGTCAATAGCATGTCCCAAGCCATCACTGATCTTGTAGAGGCATTCACCAGACCAAAATTCGAAGGGAAAATGATATAGTCGAATCCAAATTGGACCAACATAAGGGTCTGTATCCCTAGGATCAAAGCTAGGGCACCATCTCTGCATATATTCACCTTCCATTCTCCATGGTGCTTTGTCCACGATCGCATTCCTGTCTTCCTCAAAGCCCAATATTACCACGAAGAACTATTTGTGCAGAAAGAATACCTTCGCGTTCCTATCCCAATGGTCACTGATCCATGAATTGATCTTTTCCCTTGACCTAGTCTTGCCCAAAACCCTGCCGATTAGGGTCGTTTTGCTAAGAGTGTCGATGTCTTTTTCTGATTCCTTCATGACGTCCACCTCAACCGTCAAAATGCCAAAATTGGTTCTACCGATTTTCACCATCCTTCCCTTAAAATAGCCTTTTTGTTTTAAAAACAAAGATTTTTTTTTTTTTGGAATTTAATATTGTTTCCTAGTATTTAGTGAGTTAGTTGTCTCGTGACATATAATTTAGACACTTGTAATGATCCTATCTAATTTTATGTCTCACCTTGGTTATATAACCAAGGGGTTCTTATTTGTAAATCATTTCATTCAATTCAATTCCATTCCATTACAATCTTGAGCATTACATATTGATCATATTTAATCTAATATTATCTTGCATCCATTATTACAATTTGTTGTTCTTGCTTTTCTCTCTTGTAGAAGGTTATTTTTTGTTTTGAAAGTGATCCTGGAGGCTTGAGTGACTCTAACAATAAGTTACACCCATTAAAAAAATTACCACACCCTTTTCTAAGACAATATTATTTTATTAATCAATTAAAATAAAGATCAACTTTTTCGTATGTTAATTAATTATATGTATTTATAATATGCTTTGTGTATATATATTAAAAGATATACACCTTATATTTAAAGTCTTATAAATGTTATTTAGATTTACTTATAGAAGTGTTGACCCCTAATAAAATAGTATTCTTTAATACTGCCTCGTGATGTTTATAATAGGTGTATGTTGTCAATTTAGTTTTAAAATAAAATACAAAGTTTTTAATAATGTAGGAAATATCTAGCAATCATACCAAAAGGATTAAGCATATGCCAAGATGAAGATAATGTATTCTAGACTAGGGATAACTTTAAGAAACCCCCTGGAAAAAGATAAAATCTTAGTGAATATTGTATTATTTTTAGAAAAAATATCATTCTATTAGTGAATCTTTAAAAACAAAATCGGCAGTTTTTTTATGTCACTAGAAATTTGTAGAAAATCTTGGTGAATTATACTTGTATTCAAACAAATAATATAATGTTGAATTGGTGAATTATGCTTGTATTAGAAAAATAGTTTCGTTGGAAAATTAAACTTGTATGCAAACAAATAAAATAATTTTGTTGGTGAATTAAACTTGCATGCAAACAAATAAAATAAGTTTGGTGACAAATTATATAAATATTCAAAACTAAAAAATTAATTATTTAGCAAAGGTGTCGGTAATTTAAAAAAATCATAATATGGATGACAAAAATATTAAATGTTAAAT
This sequence comes from Sequoia sempervirens, assembly GCA_007258455.2. Taxonomy (NCBI): domain Eukaryota; kingdom Viridiplantae; phylum Streptophyta; class Pinopsida; order Cupressales; family Cupressaceae; genus Sequoia; species Sequoia sempervirens. Next base: position 82,821 of record VDFB02336248.1, read on the forward strand.
GATAATGATTAAGTTACTTGGTAAATTTTTAACTTTAAATATATTTATATAACACTGTTGGATGATTGCAAATCAATGACATAATTTCCATTTCGGTTCAAAGTTCTGACACAACCAAATTCATACACAAAATCTCTAAAATAGAGACAAGTGCCAATAATTCTATGGAAAGTTAAATAAATAAATGTTGGTTTGTTGACACTTAACCAACTAATATGTCAAATTACTCATAGCATATTGTCAAAACTTGTGTCTTATTAGTGTTTTTTAGGTCAAATTATGTGTGTTTACTATCTTGTCATGAATTAAATATTGAAGGGATCATTGTTGATTTCTTTGATCTATATATACTTCATCAACTTGATGTTCTTTGTATCCTTTATAATATATTTTCTTTCTCTCTTATTTGTTTACTACATTATAATGGAGGCGATGTTGTGCTTATAATCGAAGAAGATTTAGTTGGCCTTTAAGGGGGATATTTCACAATTGAGGATGAAGAATATATTTAATAATAATTCCTCGATGGTTTTGGAAGTGATTAAGATGGTCCTAGGAAAAAATCATGAAAGATGAAAATAAATTTTCATTCAATTTTGTTATTGCTTCTCAATTTTTGGTGGTTATATTTGTTGCAAGGTGTGTGCCCTTGGTATCCTTGTGCTATGTAGTGTAGCACTTAGGTTCGTGACATGACTTAACTACCTCCCATGGATTCATTAATAGGTTGATCTTTTGGTGCAATGAACATTGTTTATGCAACAATTGGTATCAGAGCCTGGATCATGGGTTTGAACCCCTCGCTTGCACTGGGGGGATTGTTGCAAGGTGTGTTCCCTTGGTCTCCTTGTGTTGTGCAGTGCAACACTCAAGTTTGTGACATAGCTTCCCATGGATTCATTAACTCTGTGATGACTCAACTTACTCACCCATACACTTAGATACCAAAAACTGATGGTTGTAGTTTAATTCCAATTTAAAATTATCTTTGATGTGTTTTATTCTAGGCTAAAAACAATAGCCATACAAGAACACTAAGTTGAGAATGGAAACCAAAAACTTAACACAATAATTTATCCTAGCACTGAGTCATTATCCTACCCCACACAAGGGAAATGGAAGCTACCCAAAAAAAAGACTTACACAACCTCACAACTTTAAAGAAATGGATAGACTTTCTATATGAAAATTCCTATACAAAGATTTACACAACCAATAGCATTCCAAAAATCCAAGCCACATTTTTATTAGAAACAAAGAAAGACAATAATATAGAGCACAATAGTAGCATCACAAAACAAAGATTCCTTGCACATATGGAGATTTCCACTTTGGAATCAATTCACCTTGCCTTTAAAACTTTTTTTTCCTTTTCTCTTTGCTATCATCGATTCCCTATGCCTCACTATGCTCTTTACCTTTTCCTTGCCCCTATCACTTCTTTTTCCTTCTTATGCAAATATGCTCCTCTTCCAACATTCTATTCGCTGCTATCTTCTTCTCTTTTGTGCTAAAAATTGTCCTCTCCTCCTCCCCTCAGTGCATCCCTTAATAGATTCCCCCAATCAGCCACGTTGAGAAGAAAATGCATTTAAAAACTAAAAATGATATTTATTGATGCCTCTTTTCTCTCCTTCCTTTTTTCCACAATTGTAATTGTCTTCCAATCAACGAGATTAATAAGAATGAACCAATCAACATCATGTCCCCTCACGAAATGGCCACTTGTCATAGGTTACCACGAAAAAGAGAAAACTGTAAAAACAATAAAAAACCAAAAATTTCAAGCCAAAACTAATGGGGTTCGATACCCCTACATCACTCTGGTAGTTGTAGCAGGCATTAACAAGTTGATCTTTTGGTGCAATGACAACTATCTGTGCAATAATTTTGGATTTAGAGGAAGCTAAAGATACTATGAAAAAGGTGGTTGAAGCTCTCATTAAGCCCAAATGGCTTATGGGTTTGAAATATTTTATGGAATGTATCATTGCGAGGCTTGATTTCTAGAGTTATGTTGGGTATGGCCTACTATGCATCCTAATTATAATGGCCATTTGGTACCATTTTTATTGAAGTTATGGGGGATAATTATGTTGAGCATTGCCACTATGCCCAAGGTCATCCCACAATAATGAGTCCCAAACTTGGGATATCTTGATTTTTTCTATAATTACATATTTTTTAGAAAAATTAATGATTTGAGCATTAAGGGGTTCCATCTCAAGGGTTTTAATTGAAGAGGGTTAGATAAGACCCTCTTAGATCAAACCCCCTTGGATATAACCCCTCTTGTCTTTAATCATACCCACAATGGAGTCTCTTTTGCACCTACCAAAATATTAACAAAAAACTAGTTTTTCTTTACCTTTTGAAGGATCAAGTAAAGTCATTTAGAAATTATGTTTTGTAAGTATATAGGCCTTATTATAAGCTGTCCAAAATGTATTAATTTTATTATTTATTATTTCATTATTATATTTATCTTTTATTTCTTGTGAATGTAGATTTTTCACCAAACATCAAGGTGTTTGTTTCACACATGTGAAAAAATAGAAAAATAGAGAAAAAATTCTAAAAAATATGTATGCACTAGGTATTTATGTCCTTGTTTCATCAAATATATAAATAAATTTCAATATATAAAAAATAAGTTATACATTATGACATTCACCTATGTATAAATTATAATTACTTTGACTTTAAAAATTAATTAAAAATATATGCAACAAAAAATAATGAAAAAACATCCATACACTAGATATTGATGTTAAAAATCTATATTTTAAAAATTATAATTTTATCCTTTCAATAAAAATTTTATGCATTATGATATAAATGTCACTTTTAAAAATATTGTTTTATATAAAATAAAGAGATATTAAAAGTTACATAAAAAAATTTACAATTTATTTCTATTTTTTAGAATATATTTAAAATGGTGGGGAAGGACTAAG